>JACEEZ010006556.1:35000-40870 GCA_016584305.1 Chionoecetes opilio
TCTCCTCTTCTTCCTCTCTTCTCTCCTCTCTTCTCCTCTTCTTCTCCTCTTCTTCCTCTCCTCTCTTCTCCTCTTCTTCTCCTCTCTTCTCCTCTTCTTCCTCTCTTCTCTTCTCCTCTTCTTCTCCTCTTCTCTTCTTCTTCTTCTCTTTTCTTCTCCTCTTCTTCTTCTCTTCTCCTCTTCTTCTTTTCTCTCTTCTTCCTCTCCTCTTCTCTCTCTTCTCTTCTTCTTCTCTCCTCTTCTCTTCTTCCTCTTCTCTCTCTTCTCCTCTTCTTCTCCTCCTCTCTTCTCCTCTTCTTCTCTCTCTTCTTCCTCTCCTCTTATTTCCTACTCTTCTTCCCTCACTTCCTCCTTTCATTCCTCTTCTCCCTCCTTTATCCACATACTCTTCAGTCTCTCTTTCTTTCATTCTTCCTCTTCCTTCCTTTACCCATTATTCTATCTCCATTCTTTATTCTCTACACTTCTTCCCTTCCTATCTCCTTCCTTTCTTCCTAACTTGCTATACTTCTCTTTCTCACTCCCTCTCTTTATTTTCACTCCTTTCATATGTAGTAGTAGTAGTAGTAGTAGTAGTAGTAGTAGTAGTAGTAGTAGTAGTAGTAGTAGTAGTAGTAGTAGTAGTAGTAGTGGTAGTAGTAGTAGTGGTAGTAGTAGTAGTAGTGTAGTAGTAGTAGTAGTAGTAGTAGTAGTAGTTAGTAGTAGTAAGTTGTAGTAGTAGTAGTAGTTTAGTAGTAGTAGTTAGTAGTAGTGTAGTGTGTAGTAGTAGTAGTAGTAGTAGTAGTAGTAGTAGTAGTAGTAGTAGTAGTAGTAGTAGTAGTAGTAGTAGTAGTAGTAGTAGTAGTTGTAGTAGTAGTAGTAGTAGTAGTAGTAGTTGTAGTAGTTGTAGTAGTAGTAGTAATAGTGAAATAAAACTACCTATTAAATACATCAAAACACACCCATGAGATTAAACCACGATAGATAAAAGAGTCCCGATAGACACAGCCGATAGATACAACCAACAGTTTTTTAGCGTTGCAGTAGTTGTAGTAAAAGTGAACTATAACAATATATTAACCCCTTGAGGCCCAGAACGTAATTTCCATTGTAATTTGGGTACCATAAGACAATTTTTTAGTGACTATAAGCAATATTCGATAGCTATGACCTGTTTAGTAGCCTTGTCCACTAACTAATTTGGTATTATTAGTTAGTTTCTGTAATTTTATGGCTAACAGTCAAATTTATATAGCAAAGGAAAGATCTGGGTGTGAAGGGGTTAAATAGATCCAGACATAGCAATGAGATACCACCACGATAGATAAAGGACTCATTCCCGATAGATACAGCCAACAGTTATTTTAGTGTGTAGTAGTTGTGAAGTAGTAGTTTAGTAAAAGTGACATAAAGTAATATATTAAATAGATTACATAGATAGATATATTAATAGACACACCAATGAGATTCCACCACGATAGATACAGCCGATAGTCATGAGTCATTCCCGATAGATACAGCCGATAGATAGATAGATACAGCTGATAGATAGATAGATAGATACAACCGATAGATAGATAGATAGATACAGCTGATAGATAGATAGATAGATACAGCCGATAGATAGATATATAGATACAGCCGATAGATAGATAGATAGATACAGCCGATAGATAGATAGATAGATACAGCCGATAGATAGATAGATAAATACAGCCGATAGATAGATAGATAGATACAACCGATAGATAGATAGATACAACCGATAGATAGATAGATAGATACAGCCGATAGATAGATAGATAGATACAGCCGATAGATAGATAGATAGATACAACTGATAGATAGATAGATAGATACAGCCGATAGATAGATAGATAGATACAGCCGATAGATAGATAGATAGATACAGCCGATAGATAGATAGATAAATACAGCCGATAGATAGATAGATAGATACAGCCGATAGATAGATAGATAAATACAACCGATAGATAGATATAGATCTACACCGATAGATAGATAGATAGATACAGCCGATAGATAGATAGATAGATACAGCCGATAGATAGATAGATAGATACAGCTGATAGATAGATAGATAGATACAATCGATAAATAGATAGATAGATACAGCCGATAGATACTAGATACACGTGTCATTCCCGATAGATACACGAGTCATCCCCGATAGATACAGCCGATAGACACAGCCATCTCTCGGGGCAAAGAGGTTGTGCTGTCCGCTGCAGAGAGGCGACACGTGTTAATTGTCTATTGAACACTCTGAGCCACATGTTAGGTCTCAGGTCTCCTCCTCCTCCTCCTCCTCCTCCTCCTCCTCTTCCTCCTCCTCCTCCTCCTCCCCCCCTCCTCCTCCTCCTCCTCCTCCTCCTCCTCCTACATCTTATCTTCATCTAGTTCTCTCATCTACTGTTTCTATTCTCTGTATTCCTCATCCCCCTCCTACTCTTCCTCTTCCCTCTCCTCTCCTCTTCCTCCTCCTCCTCCTCTTCCTCCTCCCTCTCCTCCTCCTCCTCCTCCTCCTCCTCCTCCTCCCTCCTCCTCCTACATCTTATCTTCATCTAGTTCTCTCATCTACTGTTTCTATTCTCTGGTATTCCTCATCCCCCTCCTACTCTTCCTCTTCCTCCTCCTCTTCCTCCTCCTCCTCCTCTTCCTCCTCTTCCCTCCTCCTCCTCCTCCTCCTCCTCCTCCTCCTCCTCCTCCTCCCTCCTCCTCCCCCTACATCTTATCTTCATCTAGTTCTCTCATCTACTGTTTCTATTCTCTGGTATTCCTCCTCCCCCTCCTACTCTTCCTCCTCCTCCTCCTCCTCCCTCCTCCTCCTCCTCCTTCCTCCTCCTCCTCCTCCTCCTCCTCAAGAGAATTATCATCATTATTATAATATTTTGGATTCTTATCATTAATGTTTACTTATCCATCAGTATTTCCATCAGTATTAATTTCCTTTACTATTACAAAACTATTATTTTTTTTTACATTTCCTGCAATAATATACTTTTTTTACTTTTCTTTTATTTTTCTTGTTTTCCCTATAATAATAATAATAATAATAATAATATAATAATAATATATAATATATAATATAATAATACAATAAAAATAATGATAATAATAATAATATAATAATAATAATAATAATAATAAAATAATAATAATAATAATAATAATAATAAATAATGATATAATAATAATAATAATAATAATAATAATAATAATAATACATAATAACAATAATAATAATAATAATAATAACAATAATAATAAAAATAATAATAATAATAATAATAACAATAATAATAATAATAATAATAATAATAATACTAATAATAAAATAATAAAAACAAAAATAAAATTAAAAAAATAAAAAACAAAAATTAATAAAATAAAAAATAAAAACAAATAATAAAACATAAAAATAATAATAATAATAAAATTGTATTCTCACCCGAAAACATACAAGCAAAAAAAAAAACATACTATAAGACGGGGAAAATAATTAAGTACAAAAGAAAATCATTGATAACCACTACCTTTTAAATAAAATAATAAAATATAATAAAAAAATAATAATAAAAATAATGATGATAAAAAAATAATAAAAATAATAATAATTCAAATAATAATAATAAAATAATAAAAATAATAATAAAATAATAATAATAAAATAATAAAATAAAAATTTTTATACCCCCGAAGACTGCGGGCAAAACAATTAATATTTCCCTCGCCTTAAATTTTTCGTTTCATTGCAAGCTATTAACTAAATTTTCATATATAAAATTTTTTTCACAAACATAAAACTTCTGTGCTTCTATTTCTATTTTTTCAAAGTCAGTTCAAAGGGTTAAAAAGTGCCATGTTTTTTGTATGCCATTTTTTGTCAAGATTTCGTTACAAAAAAAAAACACATGTTTCTATTTGTACACATTGGGGCAAACATTTATTTATCAATTTTTTTTGAAGGGGGGGGGGGGGGGGGGAAGGGGGGGTTTATCTCACTCTCTCTATTTGAATAAAAATACAGTGGAAGAGAGAGAGAGAAGAGGAGAGAGAGAGAGAAGGAGAGAGAGAGAGAGAGAGAGAGAGAGAAGGAGAGAGAGAGAGAGGAAATAAAAAGGGTGGCAGGAAACAGCAGAGAGAAGACAAAAATTGGAATAAGCAAAGAGAGAGAGAGAAGGAGAAGAAGAGAGAGAAGGAGAGAGAGAGAGAGAGGAGAGAGAGGAGAAGAGAGAGAAGTACCAGAAAAGGTTCAAAAGAGATTTAAAGACAATAGGGAAAAAGAGAGAGAGAGAGAGAGAGAGAGAGAAGAGAGAGAGAAGAGAGAAGAGAGAGAGAGAGAGAGAGAGACCAGAAAAGGGAAACAAAAGAGATTTAAAGACAAGGGACAAAGGGGGAAAAGAAGGGAAAAGGGGAGGAAGGCGATGATGTTTGAGATGAGGGGGGTTGGGGGGGGATAAGGAAAAAAGGGGGAGGGGGAGGGGTTTTCGTCACAAAGGGGGTTGGAATGTAAAAACAATATTGGAATTCTACCAATAGCATCTTTAGGGGAGGGTGATGGTGTGGTGTGGAGTTGTTTGTGTGTTGGGTTGTGTGGTGTGGGTGTGTGGGGGACAAACACCACAACACACAACAAAACACACACACACACACACACACACCACACACCCAAAACCCTCAATACAAGGAATTTCGGTCCATTTTTTTTCCCCTTTTTAAAAAGTCAAGACTGTCATGGGGAGAGAAAAAAAGGAGGGGGGAGAGGAGGGGAAGGAGGGAGGAAGGGGGAGGGGGGGGGAGGAGGAGGAGGGAGGAGGGGAGGAGGAGAGGAGGAGGAGGAGAGGAGGAGGGGGAGGAGAGGAAGGGGGGGAGGGGGGGAACAACACATGCGGAAGGAAGGGAAATGTTTGGGATTATCTCTTGTTTTTACTCGTTTTATCTTTGGAGAGAGAGAGAGAGAAGAGAAGAGAGAGAGAGAGAGAGGAGAGGAAGAGAGAAAAGAGAAACCAGGTGTGTGACTATAAATTAGAGAACAAAAGGGCACACACACACACACACACAACACACAACACAACAACACACAACCACACACACACCCCAAACACCCACACACACACACACCACCCCACACACACACAACACCACACAACACACACACACCACACACCAACACCACACACACACACCCAAACACACACACACAACCCCCACACACACACACACACACACACACAAACCCCCACACACAACCCACACACCCCACCCCACACCACACACACACACACACACACACACCCAAGGCACTGGGGTTTTGGAAATATGAAATATAGTTTTGGGGCGTTGGGGAGGTAACAAGTCCCCCTGGTGAGCGCCAGTAATAATTCGACTCCTGGGTTTATACTCCCCCATGGGGACTTGGGTTTTGTTGGCCGGGATATTATTTTTATTTTGGTTTTTAAACTTTTTTTGTTAACCCCCTTGAGGCCCCGAACGTAATTTTTTATTGTAATTTGGGTATATTAGACCCCTTTTTTTAGTGACTATAAGCAAAATTTTTTAGCATACCTTTTTTGATCTTGTCCCTAACTCATTTTGGGATTTTTAGTTAGTTTTTTTTG
This sequence comes from Chionoecetes opilio, assembly GCA_016584305.1. Taxonomy (NCBI): domain Eukaryota; kingdom Metazoa; phylum Arthropoda; class Malacostraca; order Decapoda; family Majidae; genus Chionoecetes; species Chionoecetes opilio. The sequence goes on from JACEEZ010006556.1 coordinate 40,622, forward strand.
ACTTTTAGTAAAAAAGAGATTTTTTTTACAAAGAAAGATCTGGGCGTGAAGGGGTTAAATGCTGCGGTTTTCAAGGTGAAAATGTGTGTGTGTGTGTTGGTTTTTGTGTGTGTGGTGTGGGTGTGTGTGTGAGGTGTGGTTTTTGTGTGGTGTTATGATGTTTTACAGTTTGAATTACCAACTTCTCACTATACACACTATACACTACTACACTCTACTGCTAGTTACCCCACACTACTACTTTTTTAA
>JACEEZ010006557.1:0-17500 GCA_016584305.1 Chionoecetes opilio
GGAAGAGAGGGGAAGAGAGGGGGGGGGAAAGGGGAAGGGAGGGGGAAGGGGGGGAAGAGAGGGGAAGGGAGGGGAGAGAAGGGGGAAGAGAGGGGAGGGGAAAGGGAAAGGGAGGGGAGAGGAAGGGAAGGGGGGGGAAAGAGAGGGGAAAAAAGGGGGAGAGGAAAGGGGGGATTTGTTTTCCTAATCCGTATTTTTAACAAAAGGGTTGGTGTGTGTGGGTTTTGGGTGTGGGTGTTGTGTGTGGTTTTGTGTGTGTGGTGTGTGGTGTGTGTGTGGTGTGTGTGTGTGGTGTGTGTCACCCTATCTATCTGTCTTCTGTCTCCTTTCATTCATTCATATTGTCTGTTTATCAATCTGTCTTTCTGTGTTTGTCTATTTATGTCTGTCTATCTATCTTCTATCTGTTTTTTTCATTCATTAATTTTCTCTGTTTATTAATCTGTCTGTCTGATGTCTTTTCTGTCCATTATCCGTTGTTTTTTTTCCCCCATTATCTGTCTGTATCATCGTCTGTCTTGTTTACTATCGCCCATTTTTCTGTTGGTCTGTCCTTTTTTCGTCTATTGTCTGTTGTCTTCTATCTGTCTGTCTGTCGTTTTTTTCGTCATCTTTTGTCGTCTGTCTATCGTCTGTTGTTGTCGTCCTTTTTTCTGTCTATCTTTTCTGTCTGTCGTTGTCTTTTTTTCTGTCGTCTGTCTGTCGTCTGTCTGAGGTGGATAATGGGGTGAGACGTTTAGCTTTTAACGTTTTACCTTTTGTCTTTAGGGAGGGGGGGGAGGAGGAGGAAGGAGGCTGAGCAAGAAGACAGTCAGTACGAATAACAGAATTTAAACCACAAATTCCCCTCTCTCTCTCTCTCTCTCTCTCTCTCTCTCTCTTCTCTCTCTCTCTCTCTCTCTCTCTGACTCAGCCATATCTTTCCTATTATTCTTCCTTCTCCTCCTCCTCCTCCTCCTTCTTTATTTGTCATCAAGAATTTCCAGTTCTTCCTCATTCTTGTTGATGATGTAATTGTTGTTGTGGTTGTTGTAATTGTTGTTGTGGCTGTTGTTGTTGTTGTTGTTGTTGGTTGTTGTTATTCTTATTGTTATCATGAATTTTATCACCAACGTTATACATATTTCCACCTTTGTTGCTACATTCCTTTTTCCTCCTCCTCCTCCTCCTCCTCCTCCTCCTCCTCCTCCTCCTCCCTCCTCTTCCTCTTCCTCCTCCTCCTCCTCCTCCTCCTCCTCCACCCTCATGGCCTTCCAGAGATATTACGTGTGCATACATATCATTGAGCAAGAGAGTTAGCTTTATTCTTCTCTCTCTCTCTCTCTCTCTCTCTCTCTCTCTCTCTCTCTCTCTCTCTCTCTCTCTCTCTCTCTCTCTCTCTCTCTCTCTCTCTCTCTCTTTCACACACATCAACCTGATTGTGTGTGCTTGTGTGTAGCTATGTGTGTGTGTGTGTGTGTGTGTGTGTGTGTGTGTGTGTGTGTGTGTGTGTGTGTGTGTGTGTGTGTGTGTGTGTGTGTGTGTGTGTGTGTGTGTGTGTGTGTGTGTGTTCATTCAACCCTAGTCGCATGATTCACTACTTCAATGCATGACTTAGCACAGGCCAGTATATATTTTTTTACCATGAGTGTGTGTGTGTGTGTGTGTGTGTGTGTGTGTGTGTGTGTGTGTGTGTGTGTGTGTGTGTGGCTGCATGATAGATAGGATGCATGATACAAGCCGTGAGTGTGTGTGTGTGTGCGTGTGTGGCTAAAATACAGGAATGGTGTGGTGAGAAGCATGATTTTAGCGTGTTATTTCTCTAGTTTGTTAATTGGCTGGTTAGCATGTTAGTTAGATCGTTTGTGTGCGAGTTAGTGAAATACAAATCTGTCAGTCAGTGAGTCAGTCAGTTAGTCAGTTAGTCAGTCAGTCAGTAAGTCAGTAAGTTCATTAATAAGTTTGTAATTTTATAAAGATTTAGCAAAGCCTATATATAAGTCAGTAGAAACCGAGAGTAAAATATAATATAAAAACGACACCTAAGAACAAAACGAAAAAAAATATGTAAAAAATAATATCGTCATCTAATAACAAGAATATTCCTTTAAGCCCTTCACGCCTAGATCTTTATTTTGCTATATAAAAAAATGGTGTTGTTAGCTATACAATTAAGAAAAGTTTAAATATACCAAATTAGGTACCGTAGATAACACTATAGTCGCCAGTCACTTGCCACTGCACTAATGTCGCCAGGCACAATATATTACGAATTTTAGCATCACTACAGACTTGTATGTGCCACTGAAGACGCATGCACAGTAGTTTATATTATGTACATCACACTACATGTCTTCATTGGCACATAAAAGTCTGTAGTGGTGCTAAAATTAATAATATATTGGGCCTGGCGACCTTAGTGCAGTGGCGAGTGACTGGCGACTATAGTGTTATCTACGGTATATAGTCGACAAGGATACTAAACAGGTCATATCTATTGAACATTGCTTATATTCACTAAAAATCGTCTAATGGTAGCCAATATTACAATGGAAATTACGTTCTGGGTCTCAAGGGGTTAAGTATAAATCAACCAAGTGTCTGAAATAAATAAAATAAAATCCACATACAAATTTAGAGGGAAAAATAGAAAATCAAGTTAAAACAACATCGTATTTATAACCCATCGTCCTATGTATGTACTTCCCCATAATAATCACATCACCAATATAGTGGTTTTTTTTTACCATTACGGGCATTACTAATTACTTATACCATTTTTTACGTCGTCTTTTCCCATTAATTCCTGCATAAGATAAGACTCGGTAGCTTGGCCAAACACAGACCCAAGTTATGAAGGAGACAGGGAGTGGTGAGGAAGGCTGTAGTAGACGTGAAGCAAGCAACACCATCAACACAACAGTGAAGAAAGGGTGGAGGCGGCCTTTATAAGAGTCTCCCATAAAGGGTAGAGGCGGCCTTTATGAAAGTCTCCTATAAAGGGTGGAGGCAGCCTTTATAAGAGTCACCCTAAACCACATTCTCTACGGTGGCAATAGAAAAGAAAACAACTTAACGGAAACTATAGTAAAAGAAAGAGGATTTTAATACGCTGAATACTACTACTACTACGCATATAATAACCGAAATAATCCCTCAAGAAACTCATAAGTACACGAAATAATGAACCTATGAGTTTAAGACCACGGAAATCACACATTAAAGGCTGAAAAGAGCATAGCAGGTAGAGAAAGAAGAAAGAAAAAAGCGTGAATCGTCTACTGCTATACATAATACTAAGCGAAATAATTCCTCAAGAAACTCACGAAGACGAAACAAATAACGAAAGAACACGAAATAAAGAACCGACGCGTCCTATAACCACGGAGATCACACACAAAAGGCTGAAAAGAGCATAGACAGTAGAGAAATAAGAAGGAAAATAAGTGAGTCGCGTGTGGCAAGGAAAGTGTAGCTGTGTAGGGTCCTGTAGGGAGGTAAATAAAGTGTGACAGCTGCTACCGAGGAAGATGCTGCTTATCCAAGTGCCCATGGGAGGGAAGGGGCGTCGCGTGGCCTTCCATACCCCAGACAAGGTAAACAGTGTGACGGAGAGACGGGGAGGAAGGGAGGGAAGGGAAGGGAGGGAAGGGAAGGGAAGGGAGGAGGAGAGGAAGGGAGGGGAAGGGAAGGGGAGGAAAGGGAAGAGGAGAGGAAAGGAAGGGAAGGGAAGGGAAGAGGAGGGGAAAAGAGAGGAAGGGAAGGGAAGGGGAGAGGAGAGGGAGGGAAGGGAAGGGAAGGGAAGGGAAGGGAAAGGAAGGGAAGGGAAGGGAGGGAAGGGAAGGGGAGAGGAAGGGAGGGGAGGAAAGGGAAGAGGAGAGGAAAGGAAGGGAGGGGAAGGGAGAGGAAGGGAAGGGAGGGGAGGAAAGGGAAGGGAGAGGAAGGGAAGGGAAGGGGAGAGGAGAGGAAGGGAAGGGAAGGGGAGAGGAGGGAACGAAAGATAAAACTAATGATCCTAGCTATAATATTTTGTTTGAGGAGAGAGAGAGAGAGAGAGAGAGAGAGAGAGAGAGAGAGAGAGAGAGAGAGAGAGAGAGAGAGAGAGAGAGAGAGAGAGAGAGAGAGAGAGAGAGAGAGAGAGAGAGAGAGAGAGAGAGAATATATATATATATGTATGAAGTTTAACCCTATACATATATTGAAAAAGATAGGATATTGTAATGGTAGTGGTTGTGGTGGTAGTAGAAGTAGAAGTAGTAGTTATATTGTTGTTGTTATTGTTGTTTGGTGTTATATTGTAGTAGAAGTAGTTGTAGTAGTAGTTATAGCTGTTGTAATTGTTGTTTTGTGGTGTTATATTGTAGTAGAAGTAGTTGTAGCGGTAGAAGTAGTAGTAGTAGTTATAGTAGTGATTACTGTTGTTCTTATTGTTTTTATGGTGTTATATTGTAGTAGAAATAGTTGTAGCTAATATTATATAGTTATAGCTGCTGTAAATATTGTTTTTTGGTGTCATATTGTAGTAGAAGTAAATAGTATAGTTATAGTAGCAGTTGTTATAGTTGTTGTCATTGTTGTTCATTGCATCCTTCCCCCCCTTGTGTAGGTTGGCGAGGCGCGGGGCGGCGGCCAGACAGACGCGGCAGCCCTCAAGAAGGAGCGCTCTTTTGTGAAGCACCACCACCACCACCACCACCACCACAACCAGCAGCAGCAGCAGCAACAACAACAGCAACAGCAACAGCAACAACAACAACAACAATATCACAACAATAATAACAAGAATTACGTGAGTAGATCTAATAATGCTAATAATAATGATGATAATAATGCGCATGTAAATAAACTTAACCCTTTGAGGCCCAGAACGTAATTTCCATTGTAATTTGGGTACCATTAGACATTTTTTAGTGAATATAAGCAATGTCTTATAGCTATGACCTGTTTACCGGTAGTATCCTTGTCCACTAGTTAATTTGGTATATTCAGTCACTTTTCGTAATTTTATGGCTAACAGACGATTTTATATAGCAAAGGAAAGATCTGGGCGTGAAGGGGTTAAACAACATGAGTAAGCTTCTGACAAACACATATTATATTTCTAGTCTATAGGTAAAAGTATTATATTTCTAGTCTATAGATAAAAGTATTATATTTCTAGTCTATAGGTAAAAGTATTATATTTCAGTTATGGTAAAAGTATATATTCTAGTATAGGTAAAAGTATATATTTAGTCTATAGGTTAAAAGTATCTAATTTCTAGTCTATAGGTAAAAGTATTATTTCTAGTCTATAGGTAAAAGTATATATTTCTAGTCTATAGGTAAAAAGTATTATATTTCAGCTATAGGTAAAGTATATATTCTAGTCATAGGTAAAAGTATTATATTTCTAGTTATAGTAAAAGTATTATATTCTAGTCTATAGGTAAAAGTATTATATTTCTAGTCATATAGGTAAAAGTATTATATTTCTAGTCTATAGGTAAAAGTATATATTTTCTAGTCTATAGATAAAAGTATTATATTTCTAGTATATAGGTAAAAGTATATATTTCTAGTATATAGGTAAAAGTATTATATTTTAGTCTATAGATAAAAGTATTATATTTCTAGTATATAGGTAAAAGTATTATATTTCTAGTCTATAGGTAAAAGTATTATATTTCTAGTCTATAGATAAAAGTATTATATTTCTAGTCTATAGATAAAAGTATTATATTTCTAGTCTATAAGTAAAAGTATTATATTTCTAGTCTATAGGTAAAAGTATTATATTTCTAGTCTATAGGTAAAAGTATTATATTTCTAGTCTATAGGTAAAAAGTATTATATTTATGTCTATAGATAAAAGTATTATATTTCTAGTCTATAGATAAAAGTATTATATTTCTAGTCTATAGATAAAAGTATTATATTTCTAGTCTATAGGTAAAAGTATTTATATTTCTAGTCTATAGGTAAAAGTATTATATTTCTAGTCTATAGGTAAAAGTATTATATTTCTAGTCTATAGATAAAAGTATTATATTTCTAGTCTATAGGTAAAAGTATTATATTTCTAGTCTATAGGTAAAAGTATTATATTTCTAGTCTATAGATAAAAGTATTATATTTCTAGTCTATAGGTAAAAGTATTATATTTCTAGTCTATAGGTAAAAGTATTATATTTCTAGTCTATAGGTAAAAGTATTATATTTCTAGTCTATAGGTAAAAGTATTATATTTCTAGTCTATAGGTAAAAGTATTATATTTCTAGTCTATAGGTAAAAGTATTATATTTCTAGTCTATAGGTAAAAGTATTATATTTCTAGTCTATAGATAAAAGTATTATATTTCTAATCTATAGATAAAAGTATTATATTTCTAGTCTATAGATAAAAGTATTATATTTCTAGTCTATAGGTAAAAGTATTATATTTCTAGTCTATAGGTAAAAGTATTATATTTCTAGTCTATAGATAAAAGTATTATATTTCTAGTCTATAGGTAAAAGTATTATATTTCTAGTCTATAGGTAAAAGTATTATATTTCTAGTCTATAGGTAAAAGTATTATATTTCTAGTCTATAGGTAAAAGTATTATATTTCTAGTCTATAGATAAAAGTATTATATTTCTAGTATATAGGTAAAAGTATTATATTTCTAGTCTATAGGTAAAAGTATTATATTTCTAGTCTATAGATAAAAGTATTATATTTCTAGTCTATAGGTAAAAGTATTATATTTCTAGTCTATAGGTAAAAGTATTATATTTCTAGTCTATAGATAAAAGTATTATATTTCTAGTCTATAGGTAAAAGTATTATATTTCTAGTCTATAGGTAAAAGTATTATATTTCTAGTCTATAGGTAAAAGTATTATATTTCTAGTCTATAGGTAAAAGTATTATATTTCTAGTCTATAGGTAAAAGTATTATATTTCTAGTCTATAGGTAAAAAGTATTATATTTCTAGTCTATAGGTAAAAGTATTATATTTCTAGTCTATAGATTAAAAGTATTATATTTCTAATCTATAGGTAAAAGTATTATATTTCTAGTATATAGGTAAAAGTATTATATTTCTAGTCTATAGGTAAAAGTATTATATTTCTAGTCTATAGGTAAAAGTATTATATTTCTAGTCTATAGATAAAAGTATTATATTTCTAGTCTATAGGTAAAAAGTATTATATTTCTAGTCTATAGATAAAAAGTATTATATTTCTAGTCTATAGGTAAAAGTATTTATTTCTAGTCTATAGGTAAAAGTATTATATTTCTAGTCTATAGGTAAAAGTATATATTTCTAGTCTATAGGTAAAAGTATTATATCTCTAGTCTATAGGTAAAAGTATTATATTTCTAGTCTATAGGTAAAAGTATTATATTTCTAGTCTATAGGTAAAAGTATTATATTTCTAGTCTATAGGTAAAAGTATTATATTTCTAGTCTATAGGTAAAAGTATTATATCTCTAGTCTATAGGTAAAAGTATTATATTTCTAGTCTATAGATAAAAGTATTATATTTCTAGTCTATAGGTAAAAGTATTATATTTCTAGTCTATAGGTAAAAGTATTATATTTCTAGTCTATAGGTAAAAGTATTATATTTCTAATCTATAGATAAAAGTATTATATTTCTAGTCTATAGGTAAAAGTATTATATTTCTAGTCTATAGATAAAAGTATTATATTTCTAGTCTATAGATAAAAGTATTATATTTCTAGTCTATAGGTAAAAGTATTATATTTCTAGTCTATAAGTAAAAGTATTATATTTCTAGTCTATAGGTAAAAGTATTATATTTCTAGTCTATAGGTAAAAGTAGCATATTTCTAGTCTATAGGTAAAAGTATTATATTTCTAGTCTATAGATAAAAGTATTATATTTCTAGTCTATAAGTAAAAGTATTATATTTCTAGTCTATAAGTAAAAGTATTATATTTCTAGTCTATAGGTAAAAGTATTATATTTCTAGTATATAGGTAAAAGTATTATATTTCTAGTCTATAGGTAAAAGTATATATTTCTAGTCTATAGGTAAAAAGTAGCATATTTCTAGTCTATAGGTAAAAGTATTATATTTTCTAGTCTATAGATAAAAGTATTATATTTCTAGTCTATAGGTAAAAGTATTATATTTCTAGTCTATAGGTAAAAGTATTATATTTCTAGTCTATAGGTAAAAGTATTATATTTCTAGTCTATAGGTAAAAGTATTATATTTCTAGTCTATAGGTAAAAGTAGCATATTTCTAGTCTATAGGTAAAAGTATTATATTTCTAGTCTATAGGTAAAAGTATTATATTTCTAGTCTATAGGTAAAAGTAGCATATTTCTAGTCTATAGGTAAAAGTAGCATATTTCTAGTCTATAGGTAAAAGTAGCATATTTCTAGTCTATAGGTAAAAGTAGCATATTTCTAGTCTATAGGTAAAAGTAGCATATAAAGAAACTTAAAATGAAAGAAAAAGAAAACTATTACCAGTATACATTGTCATACTATACAACCATATTCACATTTTCTCTCTAAATAAATACAAATTAACAAAAACAGATCAAAGGAATCAGGGCCGCACCCAGGCATTTTTATTTTAGGTTGGGGTCAAAATTATTTTTGAAGAAAAAACAAATATGAGAAGCCCAAAATTACTGATATTTAAATACGGCTGTTGTGTTGGTGCGGGGTATATGTGCAGTTTAAGTTTTAAGTATCCTGAACGTTTCTTTCTCATCATAAGGAGCATTTCTAACCCCTACAACCGCTGGCGGAAATGAAAAATAGGTCTAGGGGGGTCTAGGGGGGCGAACATCCCCCCCCTCCCCAGTGAGGTCAGGTTACGTAATCAATGCCCAGGTTAGGTAGTTAACTAGCAGAGGTGTCTGGGGGGAACGCAGCCCCCCCAATTACGTCAGAAGAGTATTGGTCAATAGGGAATATTGGTTGAAACTTAATATTTAGCCAGTGCGGCTAAGCTGATCAGATGTCAACAAAGCAATGCCACTCACCTCGTCTTCCTGTCTTGGCACTAATACGCGACACCTGTCACTTTCCCCTGCCTCACAGTAACACTTGCACCATTCACCACCACTACATTCACCATTACACCACATGTCGCCTTGTTATAAACCGTGATTCGCGTAAACTATATGATAACAGCAACGATAGCTACACACTCCCATCACTTGAACACAAACTAATGAAAGCTTCCTTCAGCCTTCATAACGGCACACTTTTCCATATATTTAACTTATTTTCATCTCCCAGTATTCACGTGATGTATATATTATTCCTCTGTTTTCAATACATTATTTTCCTCCATTTCTACAAACAAAAGGAGTGTTTTCATTGTATTTGTGTTTTGAATAGGCTGATGTTATTTTTATATAGTAGTAGTGTACCGGTAGCCACATGTTTTTTTCTTCGTCTCCTTCAGGCAGCTGAGGCAGGTACTCCTATTTCATCTCCTATATCTCCTCTGTAATCTCCTATATCTCCTATTACATCTCCTATATCTCTTATTTCATCTCCTATAATCTCCTATTTTATCTCCTAGATCTCCTATTTCATCTCCTATATCTCCTATTTCATCTCCTATATCTCCTATTTCTTCACATCGATCGATAGAATGGGATGCAATATTTTCTTCTCTGTTTGTTATTGAAAGGATACACACACACACACACACACAGAGAGAGAGAGAGAGAGAGAGAGAGAGAGAGAGAGAGAGAGAGAGGAAGAGAGAGAGAACGAGAGAGAGAGGAGAGAGAGAGAGGAGAGAGAGTAGAGAGAGAGAGAGAGAGAGAGAGAGAGAGTGAGAGAGAGAGAGAGACCAGGAAGTACAAAGAAGACTAACAAATACTTTTTAATGACGCGTTTGAAGAATTTAGTATGAATTTTTTCGCTTGTTTCTTTCCCTCGTATTGTTTTCTAAGTTGTTATTATTGTTCTTATTTTTGTTATCATCATTACAATTACAATGATCATTATTAGTGATGTCATTAGAATCATCATTGCATTGTTGTTTTTCCTTCTGTAATTCCTCCCTTTTATAGTTCTCTTCCTCTTCCTCCTCTTCCTCCTCCTCTTCCGTGACAACAAGAAGAAGAAGAGGAAGAACATTTAACACCTGACGCCCCATAAGTACTCCTGTTACCATGCCTTATAAGGACACACACACACACACAAACACACATTCTCACCTGACCCAACAAGTTACCTGCCTCCCAATTAACTCAGGTGATATCAATGACCTTATTTGACCTTATAATCAGGTTTAGAGTCGTAGAGGGTGTTGGAAAGGTCACGAGCGGCTTGTTAGGTCGTGTGAGGGTCGTGTGAGAGTCGTGTGAGAGTCGTGTGAGGGTCGTGTGAGGGTCGTGTGGGAGAAGAGAGCGCGTGAAGAAGGAAGGAAGAGAGAGAGAGAGAGGAGGAGATCAGGAGGAGAAAGGGAGAGGAGCAAGACAGGAAAGGAGACAAAACAAAACTTATAAGCAACCTAAATAATGTCATAACACCAGAGCCACAGATACGCAAAGCCACCGTCACGTGTTTGTTTACCTTCGTCTTCTTGCATACGGGCGAGGCTTCATCCCTTGCCCTTGGACCTTCGTGACTCAGAATCTCAGACCGTCAGACGCGTCCCTCGCCCCTCCACAATAGGTCCCCGCCGTCCCCTGCCTCTCTGGAGTCTGGTCTCGCCCTCCGTCAGTAGCCCAAACAAGAGATAAAAGAGAGAGACAAGAGAGAACGAGTGATAAAGGAGACAGACAAGAGAGAAAGAGAGTAATAAAGAACAGCCCAAGCAAGAGATAAAAGAGAGAACGAGTGATAAAGAACAGCCAAACAGGAGAAAGAAGAAGAAAGAAAGAATGATGTGTCTTCAGTCCGCGTTTAAAGGCCACGAAGCATCCCGGCCTCTTCAGCAAGCGCCCTACGGAACATTAAAGCAACGAAACTACCAGATCAATAGATTTTTAATATAGTCAGTTAGTCAGTTAATCTTGCAAAACTACAGCTAAATGGAACAACGCAATATAGACTGACTAAACAACATACCCAGCCATTAAAAAACATCTATTAAGCCCACACACGCCCACAGGAGGGTAAAAACTTAGGTCACGCCCACTTTGTAACTTGGACCACTTTCCATAATAAACATCAGCGAGTTTTGAAAGTTAATCACAAGAAAAAACAAGTTTAAAAAGATATACACGATAATGAAGGATGTTTAGTGAATAATTTAAGAAGTCGAAGAAGAATTCACCACAAAAATAAAGACGAGTTTGAAAAGAAATACATAAAATAGTAAGGAAATAAAACGAAAAGAAGAATATAAAAATAATTAAAAGAAAAGAAAAGAAGGAAGTTTGGAGAATAATTTAAAACGAAAAACTCTTAAGAATAATTCACCACAAGAAAAAAGACGAGTTTGAAAAGAAATACATAAAATAGAAAATAAATACAATGAAAAAATAAATAAAAAAAGAATAAAAGAAAAGAAAAGGAGGAAGTTTGGAGATTAATTAAGAACATAAGAACATAAGAAAATAAGAAAGCTACAAGAGGCCGCGAGACCTACACGAGGTAGTTCCTGTTACTTAACACTACCTACATCCACCTTTCATCCCCATCCATAACACTGTCCAGCCTCCTTTTAAAGCTCCCTAATGACTCCCCACTAACCACCTGACGACTGAGTCCATGCCAACGACAACGATAGATTGATGGCATGCACTTATAGAGGCAGGGATGGGTGGTAACAGTATAGTAAAGCTCCCTAATGACTCCCCACTAACCACCTGACGACTGAGTCCATGCCAACGACAACGATAGATTGATGGCATGCACTTATAGAGGCAGGGATGGGTGGTAACAGTATAGTAAAGCTCCCTAATGACTCCCCACTAACCACCTGACGACTGAGTCCATGCCAACGACAACGATAGATTGATGGCAGGCACTTATAGAGGCAGGGATGGGTGGTAACAGTATAGTAAAGCTCCCTAATGACTCCCCACTAACCACCTGACGACTGAGTCCATGCCAACGACAACGATAGATTGATGGCATGCACTTATAGAGGCAGGGATGGGTGGTAACAGTATAGGTACATTTTATGAACAAAAATATGATAGTTTAAAGACGGGACATTACAAGCTTGGCTCAAATCCTGTACCGTCAATAACACCATAGTCGCCACTGCACCAATGTCGCCAGGCGAGTTTTACGGGCGAATATTATGAATTTTAGCCCACCACAATTGTATGTGCCATGAAGACGGGTAATAATATAAACTACTGTGCTGCTTTTTCAGTGGCAACAAACTGTAGTGATGTAACTTGAAATATATGGCGCCTGGCGACTTTAGTGCAGTGGCGACATAGGTTGTTGACGGTACATAAACAAATAGGAAAACACTTTGGAAATTTGTGAAGTCATTGTAAATTTGGGCTAAAGGGGGGATTTAAAATCATGTCTGAAAAAACGACCCAGATTCGTGTTCAGCATGCCCGAAATGCAGGAGCAAATTTTTCAAGAAAATCAATTTTTTTAAAAAATTTTTGGCAAATTTGCAATAGGGATTCTTCATTGTAACAAAAAACTGCCCCAAAGATTCGTGTTCGACCCCCGTAACTGCTAGGAAAAAATTTTTCAAGCAAATCTATTTTTCAAATTTTTGGAAATTTTTTGCAAGGGGTTCCCTTGATTTTTTTTGAAAATAAGTTTTTGTCAAAAACAAAAACAAAGTAAAAGATGATAAAACTTTTATAGAAGTATAAAAGTAATAAAGGGTTTTTTGGGCTAAAGCAAAAAAAATATTGATTGGTAAAAAAACGAGAAAATACATATTCGTATTTTTATAAAAAATGTTCAATTTTCCCGAAAACCATGAGGTTTTTTGAGAAACCCATTACTGAATCATTTAGAACATTAAAGTGAACCTTTCTTGCGTAAAAAGTTCTTCTACGTCATAGTTTTGCGGTAAAAAAAACAAAGCCTGTTTTTCGCAATTTTGGGGAATTTTTTCAGCAGCCAAAAATCCGAAAATTTTTTTTTCGCTAGATAAGTGGAAATTTACGGGATACAATTGTAGATCCATCCATTTACTATAACTTTTGATGGGTAAGTGTGGCTGTGTCAGAAATAATTTAGGAGCTGAACGTGTTATAGTAAATATATAAGTTTACACACGATAATTAGCATAATTGGAGACGAAAAACTTGAAAAAGAATTTATTTATTTTTGAAACGCCTCTGTTGGCCGAGATCTATTGCACTACGGTGGTTAAAGGTCCCATGAAGTCCCTGCTGGGGTCTTATGGGGTCCTTTGGGTGCCCGTACGAGTCCTGGGTCCCATTGCCGAGGAGTGGGACCTGGCGAGGACTCAGAGCAAGGGGGGTGTTGGTGGGACTGTATTGGGGTCTTGAGTGGGGTTAAGATTTTTAGGCCCAGATTTTTCCTTTGCTATAAAAAAATGTATGTTGTCGAGCCATAAAATTCCAAAAAGAACTGAATATACCAAATTAGTTAGTGGACAAGGATACTAAACAGGTCATAGCTATAAAATGTTGCTTATAGTCATTAGAAATCGTCTAATGGTAGTCATATTACAATGGAAATTACGTTCTGGGCCTCAAGGGGTTACTATTGGGGACTGATATAAAGGTGAATTAAAGAAAGTAAATAAATGAATGAATGAAAGAAAACGGGGAGGAGAGAGAGAGAAGAGAGGAGAGAGAGAGAAAAGAGAGAGAGAGAGAGAGAAGAGAGAGAGAAGGAGAGAGAGAGAGAGAAGAGAGAAGAGAGAGAGGAGGAGGAGAGGGGAGAGAGATTCGATTCAATTAAACTTTTATTCACAATTGAAGTACAGTTTTGAAAAAGACTGTCAAAAGAGAGGAGAGAGGAGAGAAAAGAGAGAGAAAGAGGGGAGAAGAGAAAAGGAGAGGAGAGAGGGGGAGGAGAGAGAGAAGAGAGAGAGAGAGAGAGAGAGAGAGAGTTGATGGACGGTGTAATCGAGGATAAGAAAACTGTTACAAGATTAGAGTGTATGCTTTAGAAAAAAAAAAAATTCCTCGTTCTTTGTGTTGTAATGTTTATTTTGAGTGTTTTTTCTATCTATTTATTTTATTTTATCTATTAATTTTATCTATTTATCATCTATTCTATCTATCTATCTTATTTTATTGCCTGGGTTAAATGTGTGTTTCGTGTAGTGTCTGTGTGTGTGTGTGTGTGTGTGTATGTGTGTGTGGTGTGTGTGTGTGTGTGTGTGTGTGTGTGGGCGTTTGTGTGTGGGGTGTGGGTAGCCCCGAGTAAGATCGGTTTAATGAAATCCAGACTCACAGCCTCTCAAGCACTACATCAATACACAAACACACAAACAACACACATACAAACACACACACACACACACACACAACACACACATACACACACACACACACATACACACACACACACACACCACACACAACACACACACACACATACACACACACACACACACACACACACACACCAGCACACACAGTCACACACACACAAACAAACACCACACCACACAAACACCACACACACATACACACACACACACACACAACACACAAACACACACAAACATACACACACACACACAACACACACACACCATACACACACACAAACAACCACAAACATACAGAGGAGATTCATGAACGTACAAGAGGATGTGACATGTGAGAACCGACTGGTGTAATGATGTGTGTGTGAGGAATGATGCTTGATCGTGTGTTGTAGTGCGTGTGTAGTGTGTCGGTGTGTGCAGCGGTGTGTGGTGAGGTGTGTGAAGTTTAGAGTGGTGGTGATCGGTGGGGATAGAAAACGGATGTTAGTGGATGAGGATATGAGAAGTCATGGAGAGAGAAGAGAGATGATGAGCGAGCAGCCCCGACGGAGATCGAGACGAACAGACGTATCGCAGAAACAGCCATGAGACTGCGGTAGGAAGAAAAAAAAAGCAGAGAGGTAAAGGGAGCGAATGAGGAATAGAGGGGACGAACACGGGAAAGAGGGAGACAGAGGAGAGATAAGAGGAGAGAGGAAGAGGAGTAGAGAGAGATGAGCGAGACTGACATGACAGAGCGAGACGGAGACGAGATGATCCCTCCCGACGAGATGGAGCACGAGACCGAGTAGAGATGAGAGAGAGAGAGCGCACACGGTGACTCATAAAAACTAGACTTCCTCCGTACCAAGAACTCACAAACTTACTTGACCCGACCACGCACAACTCATGATAGCTGTCGTGTGCTGTGTGTGTGGGTGGTGTGTGTGTGTGCTTGTTGGCAGCACTGTGTGTGTGGTGTGTAACGTGTAGGCGGTGGTGTGTGTGTGTTTTAATCTATTACTATATCATTTATTTATATTTCTATCTATTTTGTCTATCTATTCCTGGTATCTATATGTGGTTCTTGTTCTTCGTTCGCTTCTTAATTGGCCTCACCTTGGTACCCTTCCATCTCTCTCTCTCTCTCTCTCTCTCTCGTCTCTCATCTATTTCTCTCCTCTCTCTCTCTCTCTCTCTCTGCTCTCTCTCTCCTCTCTTTCTCTCTCTCTCTTTTCCCTCTCATCCGATACTCTCTTCTAGTCCTGTCACTTCTATCTCTATCTACTCTCTCCCTCTCTTATTCATTTTCTTCTCTCTTCTCTTTCTTCTCTCCTTGCATCTGCTCCTCTCTCTCTCTCTCTCTCCTCTATTTAATATCATCTCTCCCTTCTTTCCTTCTCTTAATGTATGGGAAAATAAATCCACACCACTCCACCACACACTCACCCACCATCATCCACACAACTCCACACACCTACCACACCATGAATGTCAGGATGCGTCACCCCACCCGGGGAAAGCACATGAACGAGGTGGTGTGAAAGTAGGGGGGGAGGGAGGGAAAGGGGCGGGGTAGCGTGGGAGTTGTGGAGGTGGTGGTGTTGAGGCACTGTAGTGTAGTGATGTGTAGGGGTAGTGTCCGGTGGTGCGTGATGGTGTTTAGGTGAAGTGGTGATGTGAGGATGTGGAGTGTAAGATTGTTTTGGTGTGTGTGTGTGTGTGTGGGGTGTGTGTATGCGATGTGTGTGTGTGTGTGTAGAGTGTGTGTGTGTGCTTGTGTGCTGTGTGTGTGAGAGAGAGAGAGTGTGTGTAGTGTGTGTCATGCGTTATGCTGAATCCTCTCTCACATCTCTCCTCCTCTCATCTCTCTCGCTTTGTCTCTGCTCTCTGACTTCTCTCCTACTCTATCTCTCTCCTCGTCTGTCTGGTATAGTGGCTCAGTGGTAACATCGCGACAGGGGGTTCACGTGCAGCGTACCCGGTTCGCATCCCTCAACTGAGCTGCTGAGATCATTTCTGGCCGCTAGGTGGCAATTTGTATATTAATAACCTCCGCCCCATCTTAGAGTACACTGACGAAAATAATTTGTTTAAGATCTAAGACATCTATTCCACTTTCTTCTCATCTGTCTACGCTTTCACAACTCTTCTGTGCCTATCCCCCCACTCTCCCTCCACTGAGCCTCACTCTATGTACTCCTGTCCATTTTTCTACACACCCTTGACCCATCTCACCTACTCGCACATCTACCTCACCTCTATCTCTCTCTCACTGTCTATATCTTTCTTTCTTTCCTCTCTCTACTGCTCTTATTAATCTGTTCTCTCATATCTACTCTATTCTCATATTCTCCTTCATATGACGTGCTCGCTGTCAACTTTCTCTCTCATATCTATCTTTTATCTTCTCTCTATCTTTGTTCTTCTCCTCTCTCTCTCTCCTCTCTCTCTCTCTCTCTCTCTCTTCTCCTCTCTCTCTCCTCGCTACACTCCTCTCTCTCCTATCTCTATCTCTCTCTATTCTCTCTCTCTCTCTCTCGCTAAAATAATAATACATAATAATTTATTTTAATAAGAACTAGAGATTGGTTACCAGGTAAAAAAAGTCACTCTCTCTCTCTCTCTCTCTCTCTCTATCTCTCTCTCTCTCTCTCTCTCTCTCTCTCTCTCCTCTCTCTCCTCTCTCTTCTCCTCTCTCTCTCTCTCTCTCTCTCTCCCCTCTCTCTCTCTCTCTCTCTCTCTCTCTCGCTAATAATAATAATAATAATTTCTTTTAATAGAAATAAGATATTATGTTACCAAGGTCAATAAAAGTCAGTCTCTTCTCTCTTCCCCTCTCTCTCCTCTTCTTTCTCTCTCTCTCTCTCTCTCTCTCTCTCTCTCTCTCTCTCTCTCTCTCTCTCTCTCTCTCTCTCTCTCTCTCCCCTCTCTCTCTCTCTCTCTACCTATCTTTTTTCCTCTGTCTCTCTCTCTCTCTCTCTCTCTTTCTCTCACGTCCACACTGCAGCCTTAGAAGCCTTGATAGAATACGTGGGAAGCCGTATACAGGGAGAACAGGGAAAGGTGACGCGACGGCAAGACAGGTGTTGGTGGTGGTGGTGAGGCAAAACTGCATAACCACTGCTCCAAAGATAACCACTCCACTGCTGATCTGAATG
>JACEEZ010006557.1:22500-45000 GCA_016584305.1 Chionoecetes opilio
AGTATCTCTCTCTCTGTCACCCTCTCGCAGACCCCAACAGCGTCAGTGCCCGCCAGCTGATGGAGGTGGTGCGTCACGTCTTCGTCAGGGTGGTGGAGGCCTCGAGACACGCTGAACCCGCGGCCAGGCTCTGTATCTCCATCATTCAGGTGACCTATCAACACCCAGGCTCCTATATATAACAACTACCAACACCTATGCTCCTCCTAATAACAACTACCAACACCTATGCTCCTCCTAATAACAACTACCAACACCTATGCTCCTCCTAATAAACAACTACAACTATGCTCCTATATATAACAACTACCAACAACCATGCTCCTCCTATAACAACTAATAACCTATGCTCCTCCTAATAACAACTATCAACACCAGGCTCTCCTATATATAACAACTACACACTACTCTATAACCTACACACTAGCTCCTCCTAATAACAACTAAAACACCTGCTCCTCCTAATAACAACTACCAACACCTATGCTCCTCCTAATAACAACTAACAACACCTATGCTCCTCCTAATAACAACTACCAACACCTATGCTCCTCCTAATAACAACTACCAACACCTATGCTCCTCCTAATAACAACTAACAACACCTATGCTCCTCCTAATAACAACTACCAACACCTATGCTCCTCCTAATAATAAATACACACCTATGTCCTCCTAATACACTAACAACACCTATGCTACCTCCTAATATACACAACTATATCAACACCCAGTCCTCCTAATAACAACTACCAACTATGCCTCCTAATAACAACTAATCAACACCATGCTCTCTAATAACAACTAAAAACCTATCCTCCTAATAACAACTACAACCTATGAACCTCCTAATAACAACTATCAACACCAGCTCCTCCTAATAACAACTAACAACACCTATCTCCTATAATAACAACTATAAACACCTATGCTCCTCCTATAACAACTATCATAAACCCAGCTCCTCCTAATAACAACTACCAACACTATGCTACCTCCTAATAACAACTAACAAACCTATGCTCTACTAATAACAACTAAAACACCTATGCTCCTATAATAACAACTATAACACCCAGCTCCTCCTATAATAACAACTATACCTATGTCCTCCTAATAACAACTAAATACCTATGCTCCTCTATAACACTACACACCTATGCTCCTCTATAACAACTTCAACACCCAGGCTCCTCCTAATACAACTAAACAACACTATGCTCCTCCTATTAAAACTAAACCTTATGCTCCTCTAATAACAATACTCACACCTATGCTTCCTCAATAACATTTACTAACAACACTATGCTCCTCCTTTAATACAACTAACTACACCTATGTCCTCCTAATTACAACTATCAACACCAGGTCTCCTTATTAAGACAATACCAACCCCTATGCTCTTCTAATAAAACTATCAACACCTATGCTCCTCCATAATAAACAACTTACACACCTATGCTCCTCTTATATAAGCTATATTAACTCCATTTATATCAACAACAAGTAACCTCCTCGATAACAACTTTTATTATAACTCCTGCGACATAAAAACAGAGTATAACCTCCTGGATTAGAACAGCTATTAGCCTCTAAAAACACATTCTAACCCGCATATCTACATACAGAATATACCTCCATTATAGACAACTTTAAACCTCCTATATATAACAACTATATATAACTCCTATATATAACAGCTATATATAACCTCCTATATATAACAGCTATATATAACCTCCTATATATAACAACTATATATAACCTCCTATATATAACAGCTATATATAACCTCCTATATATAACAGCTATATATAACCTCCTATATATAACAACTATATATAACCTCCTATATATAACAACTATATATAACTCCTAATATAACAACTATATATAACCTCCTATATATAACAACTATATATAACCTCCTATATTATACAACTATATATAACCTCCTACATATGACAACTATATATAACCTCCTATATATAACAACTATATATAACCTCCTATATATAACAACTATATATAACCTCCTATATATAACAACTATATATAACCTCCTATATATAACAACTATATATAACCTCCTATATATAACAACTATATATAACCTCCTATATATAACAACTATATATAACCTCCTATATATAACAACTATATATAACCTCCTATATATAACAACTATATATAACCTCCTATATATGACAACTATATATTATAGCAATAACCTTTACCTACCATTTCTTTAACTTTTTCTTCTTTCATTTTTTTCTTCAATTTTCTAAAAGTGACGTTTTTTCCCGCCTTTTTCTAACTTTTATTTTTTTTATTTACATCTATTACAGTTGGACAGAAGAAAAAAATCTAACTCTTTATTTTTTCTTCCATTTTTTTCCAAATTTTCTAAAAGGGACGTTTTTTTCCACGCCTTTTTCTAACTTTATTCTTTTCTCCATTTGTTTTTCAATTTTCTAAAAGTGACGTTTTTTTCCCGCCTTTTTTTAACTCCTGCAGAAGGAGAAGAACGAGACCTTCCTGGAGACGCTGCTCAACACCTGCCAGGAGTACTTCCAGGAACGCGACCGCCTCCTGCGCAACAACCCCCCCGCCCCCTACCCAGGCTTCGTACCCGCCCACCCGCGCTGGATCGCCTACATGACCTTCCTTAACGAGATGTACTCACAGGTAACGAGCCTAAACTATCCCTAAACTATCCCTTCAGGTACACACAGGAAACGAGCCTAAACTATCCCTAAACTATCCTTAAACTATTCCTAAACCATCCCTAAACTATCCCTTCAGGACAACAGGAATAAACATCCTAAACTATCCCTAAATCCCCTCAGACCCCAGTATCTATCTACTTCCTACTTATCTTAAACTGTACTAAACCAGCCCAAACTATTTCCTTACTTTTTACTTAACAATAGGACAACCATCTCCGAAAAAATGGCCCACACGTTCTCTAACTCTCTTTTTGTTAGGACTGGATGTAGCGGGTTTTGGCCACTTTATTGCCTTGGCAGTCCTTGTGATGTGAAAGCCCAGATAAAACTCCAGGCATCCTGATGTGCCTATGTAGGGGCGCAGGGGACCCCACAGGCCCTATACAGCACTTGCGTCCACTGTAAGCCCTCCAGGCAAAATGGGCACCTAAATGATAAAACTGCCAAAAAACCTGGGACAGCGCCCCGAAAGTCCCTATGAGAGGCCCTTGCTCCCAAGCACCTAAACGATCAAAAGGCAATAAAATTTTATCGTGCGTCCCCGGACCCCCAGCTGTGGCTCGCTTCGCTCCCATCGAGCCTAGTGTGTGGGCCTTTTGTGTGAATTTGCTCTTACAGTTTTTCTCTGGCCTTCGCTTGGTGCCGTGTGAAACTGTATTAAAATTTTTTCTGGCAACAAGAGGCGCCACGGCAGCTGCTGCAAAGATCGAACAGGCGACGTCCTGCCTGCTGTGTGACCTCTGGCGAAGTGCTGACCGGCCGTTCCAAGCGAGAACGCAGTCAAAGCCGCAGGTGGACCAAGGCGTGACAAGAGAGAGAGAGAGAGAGAGAGGAGAGAGAGAGGAGAGAGAGGAGAGAGAAAGAGAGAGAGTCTTGGTTGGTGCCTTTAGTACTGGTGAGATCATGGCATGGCGTGGTGGCAAGGGGCGGGGCTCTACATGAGGGTGGCGCCCCCCTTGCCCTGAGGCCACCCGTGCCGTCACTCTAGGCCCCGTGGGTCATTAGTGGAGGGAAAGTATAGTATTTGAGGAGCGTCGCCTGCCACTGCCAGCTCCGCGTTGCCGCACCGGCGGGCCCTCGACTGACTTTCCCCTGCCTCTCTGACTCTCCCCCCCTCCCCCCAGACGGAGTGCCTGTTCTTCGTGCTGACGGGCGTGGGCAAGGACATTGAGGTGGAGCTGCCGCACCAGATGGGTCGCGTGATGACCGCCGCGCGCGACGCCTTCCTCACCACCGTGCGGGTGCCTGCCGTGCGCAAGACGCTCCTGCAGCTGATCGAGATGCATGCCGCCAGGTGGCAGCTGCCCGCACAGGCCGTCATGTACTACTACCCGGGCTCCGGCAGCAAGTAGTGGCACCGATGCCCGCTGTCCGGGGTCCGCCAGCCCCCCGAACTCAACGCCCGGACCTTCCGCCGCCACCTGGTGCCTCGGGGACCTGCCCGTGAGCGGCGGGGAGGGCGTGGGTCGGGGGCGCACAGCCTGGCTTCCACAACTCATCGATCGACCGATATTAAAACGATTCTCGATATTCCGAGTGTCAGCACAAGTGCTGACGCGAGGCCGCCCAGCGAGGCCGTGCCGGGCATTGCCTCGGGGCGATGCCCGGTGCGGCGCGGCGCCGCCAACACGACTGTGAGGCGCCAACGAGAGGCCGCCGCCGGCGCCGCCACCAGGGTTGGGGCGCCGCTCGCCAGGGAGAGTTGGATTTTTTTTTTTTACCCGGCGGGGGCGCAGGCGGCGCCGCGCCGCCCCCGCCACACTTTTAAGGGTTTTTCTTGGCGCCGGTGAGGCCTTGCACCTCGCCTTGGTACTGCAACACAATTTGTTTTGCCGCCGCAAGGCCCCGCAGTGACCACCGCAGCCCCGCCCCACCCCGCCCCGCCCCGCCCCGTCGCTGGCATCTTCTTTATGTGTCATTAATAATTATAGGATTTGTACCGCCGGCCAGCGCGGGGCGGGGCCGCGGCGCCCAGGCTGACGGTCAGGGGTGTGTGTGTAAGAGAGAGAGAGAGAGAGAGGGAGAGTGTGCATGAGTGTACATAAGGGCGCGGCGCCCCCCTAGGCGTCGCGTCCCCCCCAGTGCTTTAAGATAATCTAGTCCTTCCTGTACTGACGCGCCTGTCCCCCACAATGCTACCAGATCACATCACAATGTACATCATAGGCTCACATACAATATGTACATCTATTTATTACGACATGACTGTGTAGATGGCTGTTTAACGTGTTTGATATTCAGGGAGACCATAACCCGCGGGGGGGGGCGGCCTTCCAGGGGGAGGCCGCCCCCCCTCCCCTGTCCCCGGCAGCAGCTGGGCCCTTAGTCAGTGTTACAGGTGACGTCTCATCTATTTGTGCTATGAATAAAGTCAACGTTTGTACACCACGACTCTTACTGCATCCCATGTAAGGATACTCAGGGCTTTCTTTCTTTACTATTTATCTAATTTTTTCGGGTAATTATTAGTTTGCCTGAAGGGGAAAAATACATCAACAGAACTTGTTTAATAGTTTTTCCCCTATTTTCGTAGCACTCTTTGCTTTATTAGCACTCCTGTGGGAGGCCATTACTGGTCTTACCAAGTGTACGTACACATGGCGTAGCTACGGGAGGGCATGGGGGGGATGGCACGTGCGCCCCCCCATGAGAATCCTGTGCCCCTACACGTGCCCCTCCCCCTGGCCATGGCTGCCGTATTATACAAAGGAATACAAAGGAATACAAAGGAAACACAAATTAAATATTCTGTACAATGCTCTAATACCCACCACTGATCTGATCTTAGAATATGCCCTTATAGCCACCCTTCTATGTGGCATCAGAGTGGCCCCTGAACTCCCCTTACCTAGTGCCCCCCCCCCCCCACCCCCCCCAGTGTCATTAATAAATACCCAGCCACGCCACTGTTAACAAACCAATCCAGTCCTTTAACAACCCACAAACTATGTAGCAAAAAAAAAAAAAATACATCCTACCCACAATCCTCTGCGACGCTGTTAACAAGTTCGAAGCACTAACGAAACCCTATCAATATTAACTTAAAAAACATACTACAAAACTATACCAACACTATTACTAACTCATATTTACTCACATTTAAGGCTTAGATAACGTTACAGGTCAATAATTATTGGTCAAAGGTCAACAGGTCAGGGTGTGGGAAGGAAATAAGGGAAAGGTTTACTGTTCCGAAGCAGTGTTGAGTTCCTTGAGTAATCCGGTACGAGCGACAGTCGAGAGCGAGCCAGCGAGGGGGCAGGACGCGTGCAGACAGCTGGAGAAGGAAGAGGATTTTTGGCCAAACAACGCTTTATTTTGTTGCTTTTCTTCACATTTCTGCAGCGTAAGGTAAGTTAGAGAGGGAAAGGGAGGGAGTGAGAGGAATGAGTGGGCAGTGGCCGATCTGAAATCTCATTGGCCATCCCAAACTAGATCTGTCCAACCTTGGCCACCCCGGTCACCATGTCCTGGCGGCGCCACTGTGAGAGGGAGAGGGAGGGAGGGAGGGAGAGCTTACGTGTGATTTGAAGTTATTTAGTCCTCCCTGCAAAGTACTGGCTGTTGCATCGTTATCTTTCTACCTTATATAACGTCAGATCGGCTATAGCCAGTGGCGTAGCTACGGGGAGGCACGTGCCCCATGAGAATCCGGAGCCCCCCCACTGGCCATGGCTGCCGTAATCTGCTTGGACCTGTGACTGACGATGTGCCAATACCCTTCTATGTGGCATCAGAATCCCCTGAAGTTCGCTTGCCATAGTGCCCCCATACGCAGCCGTGCCCCTCTCTCCAAGTGCCCCCCAATTGATAGATATACCTAGCTACGCCACTACACACACACACACAGTCACACACACACACACATCATCTGGTCAAAAACTAATCCATATTCACCGATTAATTCAACCTCTATACAAAACCACACACACACACAGAGACACACACGCACGCACACACACACACAGTAATAACAACACCAGTAACCCTACACTGTACCCTGCCACCCCTGCCACCCCCTGCCGCGGCGCCACGCCCCCTCAGCGCGGGTCGTGTGGCGCCGCGGGGCACGAACACGGGGCGGGGCGGGAGAAACACCTGATAACAACAACACCACAACAACAAGGTTCGGTAATCACCCGTCCCGAAGCCTCACAGGAGACAGACAGACAGACAAACAGACAGACATACAGACAGACATACAAGGTGAGACGACTTATATAATAATAATAATACTTTATTTTCACCCGAAGGCATATAGTAAACAACAACAACAAATTAACGACAACATAATATACAAGCAGGAGTAAATGGTAGTAAATAGGCTACAGGTGTTACAGACAGACATAATATAGAATTGAGGTTTCCAATGTGAAGTGAGGAAATAATTGTAATCGTTATAAAGTGATTTGATATGACAAGAAAGTTTTTTTTGGCTATATTTGTGAGATTTTTTATTCTTTTTGTGGTGGGATGGCATTTTTGTGGACTTTTTGTGGACTTTTTGTGGACTTTTAAAGAGCTTGTGTAATCTCCCTCTATCATCACACACACAAACACACACACACACACACAGACACACACACACAGAGAGAGACACACACACACACACTCACATACACACACACACACACACGTACAGACACACACACACAGACACACACACAGAGACACACAAACACACACACACACACAGACACACAAACACACACACACACACTGAGACACACACACACACACACAGACACACACCACACACAGACACAGACACACAAACACAGACACACACAGAGAGACACACAAACACACACACACAGACACACACACACACACATCCTTATCTTCCTGTTATCATCATTTATCATACATGCACCTACAGTATCTATCTCATTTATCCATATTCTCATCTCTGCACTAGCCTATCAGATATATACGTTGCTATGGTTTTCAGAGAGCAAATATACACAACAGGAATGACCCGAATGAGTAACCAAAACCGCAAACAAACTGAAATATTAAATGGCTGATTATTGCAAACACAAATTAAAAGAATGCTGAAAACAATTAAAAGAAGAAGGAAACAATAGATAATAATCCATGCTTGAAAAAACTTATGATGGAAATATCAAGGGGTGACATTTGGCAATAATAATTAGGAGTTGCCATCAATGATATTCGGGAAAAATATTCATTGAGTCTTATCATTACGAGTGCAAACCCCAGCTAGCCAGTCAGACCTCGGGACATTATTATAGTAAATCATTGCAGCTTTCCACCACGGATGAATTCAGGTAAGTTAGTTTTCTTAATATACAACAATTTAATCACTCGTAACAACATTTACACTGAATATGTAAAGAGCGAGGGAGGATAGGTGGTGATTGAATGATCATAGAGTGTTAGGACAGGACGACAGCAGGAATACAAGAATGGCAAGGATACGTCACAGTAGATGTTACAAAGAGCACATACCGTAACATTTACTGAACTACTGAACTGAACTGAATCACAGGAAACATTAGACTCGTGACAGTGAGTAGCAATCAGTGAGTAACGTGCTTAGGCTTGTTATAGGTGTTATAAAGGGTAACACGAAACAAGAAATTACTCTAAATTACTCACTAGACGATAAGAGTTTAATTTATAATACAATAACAACACGAGGTAATAACGATACCAAATAATATCAAATATAGTAGAATTGGGTATATTTTGTAAGTTATTCACAAGGTGTGCTACAGTGCGTACAGATGCACCGGAAACGTGTGATACGTAATTGCAATCTTAAATGTACCCACATAATATGAAGTCGGATGGAAACACTTAAATACTAACATCTAAACAGAAATAGGTCAATACATTATACAAATGGGCAGTGGTGTACCGAGCGGGAGGGGGGGGGGGGGGGCATGCGGTCATGCCCCCCCTCTATTGTAAGGAATCTATATCTTATCTATCGATCGATCGATAGATAGATAGACAGATAGATAGATATTTTGCCCCCTCCCTTTTCAATGTTCTGGGTACGCCACTACAAATGGGTTAAATTTAAACAAATACGTCAACAAAAGTCGTGTTCGCTGCTTTGCTCCCTTCTTCTTGTGACCTTTGTCGCTTAGTATTGCTTCATAGGTCCTCTTCAACTTCATCTACTTCGTTAACAAACTTGTCAACTCTTCCCTTGTCTATTTCACCTGGGATTAGTGGCGTACCCAGAAAATTGAAAAGGGGGGGCCATATATATATATATATATATATATATATATATATATATATATATATATATATATATATAATATATATATATATATATTTCTTATTATTTATTCCTTGCAAAAGGGGGGGGGGGGGCATGGCCGCATGGCAACCCCTTCCTACTCCGCATAGTTTGATAATTATCCCGCCAGTTTCAGGTTTGTGAGGCTTTTCGTGTTTGTCTGGTTCATGTCTGATATTTCCATACAGATAATGTACTTAGTGAAACGTGTTAATAGGCTATTTGCATGAAGCCTGGTTGTCAACGTCTGTAGTCAACGCTAGTTTTCCGCATTTTTTTAAATAAAAAAAAAAAAAAATTATTCATGGGTTTAAGGCAATATTTATGTTAGATGATTAAACCAAAATGCTTGTAGTATTTTTTCCATATGTTTTCATGCGTGTTTCACAGTCCTAAGTTCGTGTTTGGGTTAGCGAGCCAACCTTGTTAGGAGGCCTTATTTCTTCCCTTTCTGCCTTACATCACTGTGACCATCGATCGATGTTAGGTGGCCAGCAAAAGTAAGTACGTGTGTATCTAATATACTATAGGAGTAGCCGTGTGTCTGTCTGTCTGTCTGTCTGTGTGTCTGTCTGTTCTGGGTAGCCGAAACTGTAAATTCAATTTTAATGAGAGTAGGCTCAAAAAATCGCAAATAAATCGTAGGTGGTAAACGGCTTGGTTCCATGTCGATTGAATAATTTTGAAGGTGGGTTTTGGGCTAAAAACACTTTAGAGTATTAGATTACAGGCAAAACTCTGCGGTAACGTCCAAACGCATTCCACAAACTCAGTAGACTCATGGACGTTTGTGTGCGTGTGTGAGTGTATATGTTGGAATCACACGGAACACAAAGGGTTGGAATCACACGGAACACAAAGGGTTGGAATCACACGGAACGTGGTCTACCCCGAGGCACTTTGACCAGTGACCAACGACAGCAACAACACGATTGGAGTTTGCAATCACATGTTGTCTAATATATACTACTACTACAAACATCAATACATGGGTCCGAAGGGCCCACAAGCACTTGTCTAATATACTATAGGAGAAGCCGTGTGTCTGTGTGTCTGTCTGTCTGTTCTGGGTAGCCGAAACTGTAAATTCAATTTTGATGAGAGTAGGCTCAAAAAATCGCAAATAAATCGTAGGTGGTAAGCGGCTTGGTTCCATGTCGATTGATTTATTTTAAGAGGGGAGTTTGGGCTAAAAACACTTTTGAATAATAGATTACAGGAAGAAACTCTGTGGTAACGCCTTGCCGTATTTCACAAACTCCGCAGACTCGTGGACTTACCGTTTGTGTGTGTGTGTGTGCATGCATGTATGCATGCATGTGTGTTTGTGTGTGTGTCTGCATGCATGTGTGTGTGCGTGCGTGCGTTCGTATGTATGTGTGTGTGTGTGTGTGTGTGTGTGTGTGTGCCTGCAGGACAGGCGTGGGGCTGGGGTGAGGCAGGCGTGGGGCCGTCTTCACCTCACCTTCTTCATCTTGACACTCACTCTTCCCTCTCTGCCTCCCTCACACACTAAACACCTCGCACAGCGCCCTTCAACACTCTCATTATAATTTGGACACATGCTTAATCCTGCAGACACCACTCAATCGCCACCTATTTCCTCACGCCCTTACTTCCATTTCTTTCTTTTTTCAACTTTCCTCTCTCCTTCTCTTCTATTTCCCCTCTCCACCCCTGCCTTCTCCTACTTCGTGTTAAAACTAGTAATTGTTCTTTCACTTTTCCTTCTTGCCTAACGCCCCTCCTCTCTCTCCTCTTCTTTCCTCGCCTCTCCTCTCCTTGTCTTCCTTTCCCTCTCATTTCCAGTCCTTCCCTTCCACTTCCGTTCCTTTCCTTTACTTTTCTCTCGTTTCGTTTCGTCTTCTCTCAAATCATCATCTCTCCTCCTCAACACAACCTTCCCTTTCACTTCCACATCCACACCTTCATATCCACAATTTTTTCCACTTCTACGGCTGAACCAGACCACTTTCCACCCACGTCCACCTTCCACTTACTCTCACTTAACCTTACTCCACCTTGCTATCCATTCCTCTGGAGTGGATAGCAAGAAACCCCCCTTCAAAATTATTCAATCGACATGGGACCAAGCCGCTATCCACCTACGATTTATTTGCGATTTTTTTAGCCGACCCTCATCAAAATTGAATTTACAGTTTCGGCTACCAAAACAGACAGACAGACACACGGCTACTGCTATAGCAAAACAGACAGACAGACACACGGCTACTGCTATAGCAAAACAGACAGACAGACACACGGCTACTGCTATAGCAAAACAGACAGACAGACACACCACGCCGCCCTACTGCTATAGCAAAACGACAGACAGACACACGGCTACTGCTATAGCAAAACAGACAGACAGACACACGGCTACTGCTATAGCAAAACAGACAGACAGACACACGGCTACTGCTATAGCAAAACAGACAGACAGACAGACACGGCTACTGCTATAGTAGGCCTATAATTAGACAAGACGTTATGAGTCGATAGATAAGAGAGTAGAGTAAGAGAGAAGAGAGAGCGATAAGAGAGAGAGAGAGAGAGAGAGGAGAGAGAGAGAGAGAGAGAGAGAGAGAGAGAGAGAGAGAGAGAGGAGAGAGAGAGAGAGAGAGAGAAATGGAGGTAGGAAGTGAAAGTAAACAGATGAAGATGAGAAGGGATGGATGATATAACGGATGAAGGAAAGGAATGGAGAGAAAGAAAAGGGAGGGAGAAAGTGGAGGAAAAGGAACGGAGGTAAAGGGAGGGAGGGAGGGAGTGAAGGCCTCTCTCACATCAAGCAGTAACGCAGGCAAGTGACCGGAGATCTAGCGCGGCGTCTGCAAACATATTTCAATTAAACGGACAGACAGACACAAAGAAAAAACAATAGATGAAATAATACTAATAATGCACCGAATGTCCGTCTGTCCGTCCGTCCGTCTGTCCAGCTAAAGCTCCGCCATTTCTGTCCCTATTTCAACTAAATTCAGAGAGAGAGAGAGAGAGAGAGAGAGAGAGAGAGTCTTAAATACGGTATTACGTGTACAAAGTCACTTGAATTGTCTTTATAAACATCATACATATTATGGGAAACTTCTACTAGACCGAGATCCACCAGCAGCGCCGCCAAGATGAAGCCTGCACAAGTGTTTCTCTCTCTCTCTCTCTCTCTCTCTCTCTCTCTCTCTCTCTCTCTCTCTCTCTCTCTCTCTCTCTCACTCTTATTCTCTCTCGAATGAGATGGAAGGGGGGGGGGGAGAGAGAGAGAGATTCATAAACACGTTATTTACCTGTACCTCCTGTAGTGTACTCCTGTAGAAGTCGCCTGCAGCGGCTATTGTTAACGTAAAACACCTTCTCCTGCATAGACTATACCTGTAACACTTGAGTGTGGTGTGGTAAGGTCCAGGAGAGGAGTGAACAGCGTAACAATACTATAGGATCTTATTAAGGTAAGATTTATAAAATTTTGTTTTAGATATGATATATATTTATTAGAGAGATTTTAATAAGAAAGATTGAGAGGTGGACACACACTAAGATGGTGAACTAATTGTAGAATTAATTCATTGTTCCATCTTGAACCAATCGTTGGATTAGTCATGTGGTCCACCTTGAAGAAGAGATGAGCAACAACCATAAGAATTAATTGTAGAATTAATTTTTATGATTAGAGCTCATCTCTAGACCTTCTAACTCGTTGAAGACTGACTCTCATATTTGTTCTATTTAAAAAATTATTTTTCGAATAATTTTTTCCAATCACGTCGCAGAGCATTTCAATCTTTTCTGCTTTTCTTTGGTCGCGTTTTATGACTTCCCAAAGTTTTTCCATCTCTTTACGCATTTCTTTCATCCTCGCCTCATACTGCTGCTTAACAATATTCAGACTTTCTACTGTCGTATTTACCACAGACACTGTCCCATTAGGTTCCTTTAAAGTAACCACAGTTTCAACTGTCCCATTCTCTGCTACTGTCCCATTAGGTTCCTTTAAAGTAACCACAGTTTCAACTTCGGCTGTCATGTTGGCCAGTGACATGCCGAAATCGTCCAACATAGTTTCCAAGGCCGGGTTTTTGGGTGTCACCCCAGACGCTGTCCACCCAGAAGAAGGAAACGAACTAGGAATGTGCATGGTTTCTGTGGAGAATGGGACAGAAACCATGCACATTCCTAGTTCGTTTCCTTCTTCTGGGTGGACAGCGTCTGGGGTGACACCCAAAAACCCGGCCTTGGAAACTATGTTGGACGATTTCGGCATGTCACTGGGCAACATGACAGCCGAAATTTTGTCGTCAAGCTCGCTTTTTCCCAAGACGAGCAGGGCGTGCCTCACCAGGTCTGCGAAGTCTGACGTTACAGAGCTCGGGGTCGCAGATCCCGGAATGGAGGCGTCGGGCTCCTCTGCGTCGCCGGCGCCGCGTGCGGACCCGAGGGCCACCAAAACCACCAGAAATATTGAACAATTCATTTACGGTTTCTTTTCTAATTTTAATAATTCAACGAACTAGTCATTATCATTTTTAGTGTCATCATTATTATCAGCATTAACTACTATCACTATAGTCTATTCACTTAAGTCTGGATTCCTGGGCTGGGAGCTGCTCGCTGCCTAGCCGAGTTTGTAAGGACGTCGCTGATTGGCTGATAGCCTCGGGCAGGGTGGCGATGGTGGTGGTACTTGCCTAGCCGCAACCCAAAACCCTTGCGTTGCCTCAGAAAAATATTCATATTTCTTGGCTTTACTCATCTCTTACACAAAATAGGCCTATTTTGTTTGCATCAGTAAATCAGGCAGTGATTGTTCAACAACAACACGCCATTCATAACTCAATAGGGTAAAAAATAAAGTCATGACTGACTATCACAAGAGTAGGCGGACTTTTAGGTTTTCAGTGCATTGAAATGTTGTACTCCTACCCGATATAACCAAGCTACCAGATAATAGTTATGAAAGCTGAGCCTACCATCGTGTTCATAATACATTGCTGCATATCATGAGCATAAAAAAATTACACTAAATCTACACTAATATTAAGATAATTAAAGGAAAGTAAAAGAGTGTATAAACATTATTTCTTGCTTATTTTGCTTCAACTCGCTCTAACTCCATATGTTTTGGTCACATTCAATTTTCAAGAACTGTTTCAAAATCCTTATACTTTTCCACTTCCTGTGGTATGTAGCACGTACCAATAAGGAAAATAGTAGGTGGTCAAAATGGCTAAGAAAGTTAAACTGTTTCAAACTTGTGCCGTGACGGGTGGAGCCTCTGATAGCTCTCCCGAAAACAGTCTCTCCTATATAGGGAGCAATGCTCACCCGTCACTGTGCCAGTTTGCAGTAGTAGTTTTAACTTTCTTAGCCATTTTGACCACCTACTCTTTTCCTTATTGGTACGTGCTACATACCACAGGAAGCGGAAAAGTATAAGGATTTTGAAACAGTTCTTGAAAATTGAATGCGACCAAAACTTATGGAGTTAGAGCGAGTTGAAGCAAAATAAGCAAGAAATAATGTTTATACACTCTTTTACTTTCCTTTAATTATCTTAATATTAGTGTAGATTTAGTGTAATTTTTTTATGCTCATGATATGCAGCAATGTATTATGAACACGATGGTAAACTCAGCTTTCATAACTATTATCTGGTAGCTTGGTTATATCGGGTAGGAGTACAACATTTCAATGCACTGAAAACCTAAAAGTCCGCCTACTCTTGTGATAGTCAGTCATGACTTTATTTTTTACCCTATTGAGTTATGAATGGCGTATTGTTGTTGAACAATCACTGCCTGATTTACTGATGCAAACAAAATAGGCCTATCTTGTGTAAGAGATGAGTAAAGCCAAGAAATATGAATATTTTTCTGAGGCAACGCAAGGGTTTTGGGTTGCGGCTAGGCAAGTACCACCACCATCGCCACCCTGCCCGAGGCTATCAGCCAATCAGCGACGTCGTTACATACTCGCCTAGGCATCGAGCCGCTCCCAGGAATCCAGCTTAAGTGAATAGACTATAGTAGAAGTTACCCGTAATAAGTATGATGCTCTGAAAGACAAACCGAATGGCTTTGTACAGGTAATAACGTGTTTATGAATCTCTCTCTCTCTCTCCCCCCTTCCATCTCATTCGAGAGAGAAAGAGAGAGAGAGAGAGAGAGAGAGAGAGAGAGAGAGAGAGAGAGAGAGAGAGAAACACTTGTGCAGGCTTCATCTTGGCGGCGCTGCTGGTGGATCTCGGTCTAGTAGAAGTTTCCCATAATATGTATGATGTTTATAAAGACAATTCAAGTGACTTTGTACACGTAATACCGTATTTAAGACTCTCTCTCTCTCTCTCTCTCTCTCTCTCTCTCTCTCTCTCTCTCTCTCTCTCTCTCTCTCTCTCTCTCTCTCTCTCTCTCTCTCTCAATTTAGTTGAAATAGGGACAGAAATGGCGGAGCTTTAGCTGGACGGACGGACATTCGGTGCATTATTAGTATTATTTCATCTATTGTTTTTTCTTTGTGTCTGTCTGTCCGTTTAATTGAAATATGTTTGCAGACGCCGCGCTAGATCTCAGGTCACTTGCCTGCGTTACTGCTTGATGTGAGAGAGGCCTTCACTCCCTCCCTCCCTCCCTTTACCTCCATTCCTTTTCCTCCACTTTCTCCCTCCCTTTTCTTTCTCTCCATTCCTTTCCTTCATCCATTATATCATCCATCCCTTCTCATCTTCATCTGTTTACTTTCACTTCCTACCTCCATTTCTCTCTCTCTCTCTCTCTCTCTCTCTCTCTCTCTCTCTCTCTCTCTCTCTCTCTCTCTCTCTCTCTCTCTCTCTCTTATCTTATCGACTCATAACGTCTTGTCTAATATAGGCCTACTATAGCAGTAGCCGTGTGTCTGTCTGTCTTGTCTGTTTTGCTATAGCAGTAGCCGTGTGTCTGTCTGTCTGTTTTGCTATAGCAGTAGCCGTGTGTCTGTCTGTCTGTTTTGCTATAGCAGTAGCCGTGTGTCTGTCTGTCTGTTTTGCTATAGCAGTAGCCGTGTGTCTGTCTGTCTGTTTTGGGTAGCCGAAACTGTAAATTCAATTTTGATGAGGGTCGGCTAAAAAAATCGCAAATAAATCGTAGGTGGATAGCGGCTTGGTCCCATGTCGATTGAATAATTTTGAAGGGGGGTTTCTTGCTATCCACTCCAGAGGAATGGATAGCAAGGTGGAGTAAGGTTAAGTGAGAGTAAGTGGAAGGTGGACGTGGGTGGAAAGTGGTCTGGTTCAGCCGTAGAAGTGGAAAAAATTGTGGATATGAAGGTGTGGATGTGGAAGTGAAAGGGAAGGTTGTGTTGAGGAGGAGAGATGATGATTTGAGAGAAGACGAAACGAAACGAGAGAAAAGTAAAGGAAAGGAACGGAAGTGGAAGGGAAGGACTGGAAATGAGAGGGAAAGGAAGACAAGGAGAGGAGAGGCGAGGAAAGAAGAGGAGAGAGAGGAGGGGCGTTAGGCAAGAAGGAAAAGTGAAAGAACAATTACTAGTTTTAACACGAAGTAGGAGAAGGCAGGGGTGGAGAGGGGAAATAGAAGAGAAGGAGAGAGGAAAGTTGTAAAAAGAAAGAAATGGAAGTAAGGGCGTGAGGAAATAGGTGGCGATTGAGTGGTGTCTGCAGGATTAAGCATGTGTCCAAATTATAATGAGAGTGTTGAAGGGCGCTGTGCGAGGTGTTTAGTGTGAGGGAGGCAGAGAGGGAAGAGTGAGTGTCAAGATGAAGAAGGTGAGGTGAAGACGGCCCCACGCCTGCCTCACCCCAGCCCCACGCCTGTCCTGCAGGCACACACACACACACACACACACACACACACACACACACACACACACACACACACATACATACATACATACATACGAACGCACGCACGCACACACACATGCATGCAGACACACACACAAACACACATGCATGCATACATGCATGCACACACACACACACAAACGGTAAGTCCACGAGTCTACGGAGTTTGTGAAATACGGCAAGGCGTTACCACAGAGTTTCTTCCTGTAATCTATTATTCAAAAGTGTTTTTAGCCCAAACCCCCCTCTTAAAATAAATCAATCGACATGAAACCAAGCCGCTTACCACCTACGATTTATTTGCGATTTTTGAGCCTACTCTCATCAAAATTGAATTTACAGTTTCGGCTACCCAGAACAGACAGACAGACAGACAGACACACGGCTACTCCTATAGTATATTAGATTAGACAAGTGCTTGTGGCCCTTCGGACCCATGTATTGATGTTTGTAGTAGTAGTATATATTAGACAACATGTGATTGCAAACTCCAATCGTGTTGTTGCTGTCGTTGGTCACTGGTCAAAGTGCCTCGGGGTAGACCACGTTCCGTGTGATTCCAACCCTTTGTGTTCCGTGTGATTCCAACCCTTTGTGTTCCGTGTGATTCCAACCCTTTGTGTTCCGTGTGATTCCAACATACACACTCACACACGCACACAAACGTCCATGAGTCTACTGAGTTTGTAGAATGCGTTTGGACGTTACCGCAGAGTTTTGTCTGTAATCTAAGCATGCAATGTGAGGGCGTTTCAGTGGTTTGTGGGTGGTTTGCGGTAGTTTGCGGTAGTTTGCGGTAGTTTGCGGTGGTTTGCGGTAGTTTGCGGTGGTTTGCGGTAGTTTGCGGTGGTTTGCGGTAGTTTGCGGTAGTTTGTGGTGGTTTGCGGTGGTTTGCGGTAGTTTGCAGTGGTTTGCGGTAGTTTGCGGTGGTTTGCGGTGGTTTGCGGTAGTTTAGTCCGACTCCTAAAACATTATCATGAGTTTTGGTTTAACGCGGGTCCCCGAGGCAAGACTGTGCCGGGGTTTGTTATGGCGACGCGGTGTTGTCTCTAGCAGGGTGACGAGGACCGCCCCACCATGGCCACGTAGCCAACACCTGCCCGGGGCCCGCTGTAGACAGGTGAGGCGCCGCGACCCTGGCTGAGGTGGGATAAGGTGTGGGAGGGAAGGTTGGTGTGGAGGCAGGAGGTTGTGGGGGGTTGGACGCAAGACACAAAGCATTATAGTTTTTTTTAACCAGGTGAAAAATCCTGACCCCTTGCTGCTTACTGACTGATATTTGATGCCAGGAGAAGGGATTACTACGGTTTTTCTTAATTTCAGCTGTATTTTATCATAGTTAACCCTATTATCAGGTAAACAGAGGCATCATTTTAAGCACGAGACCTTAAGATAGAATTAGATTTTTGCCTTGTTAAAAAAATACTCTAGTGATATGACGTGTTCTCTGTGTGTGTTATCTGGTGTGTTTCGGTCAATTTATAGTTTTACCCAACCAACGATTTTCTGATGCGCCTTATGTTTTTCTGGTGTGTTTTTATGTGTTGAATTAATCTGCTAACCGTTTCTGTCGCAAATTGTTTTTTTTTTGTTTTTGTTTGTTTTTGCAGAAATGACAAAAAAAAAATGAACCTAAACCTAACCTAACCTAACCTATCCTATACCTAACCTATACCTAACCTAACCTAACCTAACCTAACCTAACCTAACCTAACCTAACCTATACCTAACCTAACCTTTACCTATCTAAAAATAAAAAATTAACTATCTACCTAAAAAAAAAAAAAAAAAAAAAAATCGCGACAGAAACGGTTAGCAGATTCATTCAAAACACATAAAAACACACCAGAAAAACATAAGGTGCATCAGAAAATCGTTGGTTGGGTGAAACTAAATTATCCTGTGTTTCTTCCTTAGTTTCCTGTCAGAACGCGTCCCTTCTCTCGGCATTACAGGGTTCCTCAGCATAGCGCTAACTTTATTGACGTGACTTTCTTACTGTTAGATGACCTTAACCAAACATACAATTCGGTGATGAATTTTTTTTTTTTTTTTTTTTAATATGAGTTTCCGGAAAAAAAACTATCTCCATTAGAAAAAGCACCTACTGTAGGCCAGGAGAAAATATTCGGTGTCAATGAAAACTACCGCGAAGTCCATTATAACCTATACTTTTATAATTTGGTATACTTTCGGAATTGGGCACTACTGTTTTCACCATTGTTTTCTGATAAGTGTACATGGTAATTATGCAGTGTCAACCATTAGTCCCTATTGACCTGATAATACTCTCCTGACCTTACTGGCTGCCCCCCCCCCAAGACCCCCTGCTGCTAGTTCACTGTCCTAACATGGGCATTGGTTAGGGGGGGCATAGCCCTAGGACATTGAAAGGTGGATGTAGGGGCTAATATTTAGAACATGACTGTGTCTGGATTCTAGTATTTTTCAACCATTCTACTGTTTCTATAGGTCAGAACGAGCGTGAAAGTAACAATGAAGTGTTGTGAAAACATAAAAATGTTCATAGGTTAGGTTAGGTTAGTTTGAGGGTTAGGTTAGTTAGGTTAATGGTTTGATTAGGTTATTATTTTATGCTGTTACAAATGGAGAGTGTTTTTTCCCGTCAAAACGTCTAAAGACTGGTTTTTTTTTAAAGTAATTTTTAGAAATTTGTCATCAATTTTTCAAATTGCATAAAACACACTTTTTTGAGGTTTGCACAGGAAAAAAAGGTAATAATGGACGAGGACTTCGCGGTCGTTTTCAGAGACACCGACTAATTTTTCCTGGCCTACAATAGGTGCTTTTTGTATTGGAGATAGTTATATTTTCCGGAAACCCATCTAAAAAAAATTGAATTCCGAAGTGTATTTTTTTCGAATTGCATTTTCTCGCAATGCTTTTTTTCTAAGGGTATTTTTTTCGAAAAATGAGGGATAACTAGTAAAAGGATAGGATGCTGGAATTATGTTGAGTTATAGTCTATTTTTTTCATTATGTTAAAATGCAGTAAGGAAGACATGCCCCTTGCCTCCCCTTCTATTCTACGGGGCAGCTGATTGGTGCATTCCTCGTATCATCACTACCAATCACAATATCTTTACTACTTAACAGCGCGTGACCACTGGACAGAGCAATCTTCACTACAGAGGGTGACAAAATAAAAAGATCCCTCTGTAGTGAAGATTGCTGTCCAGTGGTCACGCGCTGTTAAGTAGTGAAGATATTGTGATTGGTAGTGATTATACGAGGAATGCACCAATCAGCTGCCCCGTAGAATAGAAAGGGAGGCAGGGGGCGTGGCTTCCTTACTGCATTTTGACCATAATAAAAAAAATAGACTATAGGTTATATTATCTCTTCGTCTATTATTATGTTGAGTTAGCATTACAATTATTTCTATATTCAAACATTTACTT
The DNA here is from genome assembly GCA_016584305.1 of Chionoecetes opilio. NCBI lineage: Eukaryota > Metazoa > Arthropoda > Malacostraca > Decapoda > Majidae > Chionoecetes > Chionoecetes opilio. The sequence goes on from JACEEZ010006557.1 coordinate 42,760, forward strand.
AGTTTTATTCCCTTATTCTTGTTTCCAGAGTGTGTGATGAAGGCTTGGGGTCTCCAGGCATCCAAACAGCCTCTCACAGCCTTCCCTCGTCCCCCACCTCTACCCTCACTTCCCCTCACTCTACCCTCACCACCCCTTACTCCTCTCCCTCCCCCCTCACCCTCTCTCATCCACTCATCTCCTCCTCCACCTTCTTCATATTCCACATCCTTCCCACCTTCCACTTTACCACATTCTACCACATTCTCAACACCTCATCCCTCCAAGATATCACTGCCATCACCACCACATCATCACCACCATCACACCTACACACAAATCAGTGTAGAATGCCATCGCTATCACCACCATCACCACCATTCCTCACCAACATCACCACCACCACATCATCATAGACATACACCATCATCGCTTTGCCACCACCACTGTACCTCATTTCACGAGCAGCATATCAAATCACCACCATCAACACCATCACCATCATCACCACCAATACCCTGGGCACTATGGGTCATCCTGGCGGCCTCGGTGATTACTGCAACACCAACACTAGCTTGCAACACCGAGGGGAGACACTGCGGGGACCTACACCTAACCCGTGGCCCGAACATCCACTCCCTGGCATGGGTGGTAGAGGTACGCGAGGGCTGCCACATAGCACAGGTCCTCACTGACTTCAAGGCTAAGACTAAGGAGAGAGAAGACACAGAAACAGAGCATTGCGGAAGGGACGGGGAAAGCATACTGAATCTAATAATCCTCCTGAAGCAGCTTTCGCCCTTTGAGAATGTGTACCTAGTGGCGCATCCCTTCTTCAGACTGTTCTCCATGTATCAGAAGAGGACCAGACGCCACCAGAGGAGAGTGAAGCATAGTATTCATAGCAGTATTGTACGTAACGCCACATTAACCACATTAGCCACATTGTCGCCCGTAAAGCCACTGGATAGAGAGGGCACGTTCTTGAAGGTGGAGCGATGTGTGGGGTCCTTTCTGCGCCTCCACCCTTGCCTCGCCTATGCCCACCAGGAGGTACTGAGGCCCAGAAAGAAGAGGAGAGGCGTGGAGTTTGCAGACCCCTTGTATAAAGACCAGTGGCATTTGGTAAGTGTGTGTGTGTGTTTGTGTGTGTGGGTGTGTTTTATGGGGGCGTCTGTAGGGTGTGATTGTATGTGGTAAGGTAGTAGTAGTGTTGTAATGATTTTGTAGTGGTAGTGGACGTAACTAATTGATGGATAGACATGTGAGTGAATTTGCTCTACGTGTATGTATGTATGTTTGAATGAAAATATTATTGCAACCATTCTCTCTCTCTCTCTCTCTCTCTCTCTCTCTCTCTCTCTCTGCTCTCGCTCTCGCTCTCGCTCTCGCTCTCGCTCGCTCTCTCTCTCTCTCTCTATCTCTCTCTCTCTCTCTCTCTCTCTCTATCTCTCTCTCTCTCTCTCTCTCTCTCTCTCTCTCTCTCTCTCTCTCTCTTCCTCTCTCTCTCTCTCTCTCTCTCTCCCCCCCCCCCCCCCCATTGGTCTCGCTTTTCTCATGTCCTTACGCTTATATTATGTGTGTTTGTGTGTGTGTCTGTCTATCTGTTTCTCTATCTATCTATAACTCCATCCATCCATCCAACCCTACATAATAACAGTCCCCTCACACCCTCACTCACCCTTCACATATTATAAACATTCTCTCTCTGTCTCTCTATCTATTGCTCTCCCTATCTCTCTATCTCTATCCATTCTTCCAACCTACATAATAACCCTCTCACTCACTCCCACACCCCCACTCACTCCCACACCACCACACCCCCACTCACTCCCACTCCCCCACACCCCTTCCCCCTCTCACCACCCCTCCCTCACCCCCCAGAGTAACCCATTGCCGGGCCATTATGACATCAACGTCGGGGGGTGTGGGAGAGTGGCATCACGGGCCGCGGCGTCACCGTCTGTGTCATCGATGACGGCCTGGAGTGGCGACACCCCGACCTGAGGAACAACTACAGCCCCGCCGGCTCCTATGACCTCAACTCTGATGACCCTGACCCCTCGCCCGTCAAGAATGGAGGTGAAGTCACGGTGGTGGTGGTGATGGGCAATTTTTTATTTTAGTCTTTAATAATAATAATAAATAAATAAATACTAATACTAATAATAATAGGAATGTATGAACTTTTTGGTTGGCAAATTCATTTTTTTTTTTTACTTTTTTTTTGGGGGGGGTATTGTTTTTTTTTTTTTATGGTGG
>JACEEZ010006557.1:50000-57500 GCA_016584305.1 Chionoecetes opilio
CGTTGAAAAGTAAAACATTGCCCATTATACATTTTTCACCTATTAATTAACCTATTTATTTTGTATGCTAATCAACAAGTAAAATTGAACATTATAATTACACATAACATTTTTTTTAACATACCTAAACCTATTTTTCCACCCGTTCCGCCTCGCCCTGCCCCCCAGCTCCACCAAGGGCCTGACGGACTGGGCGCTGGGGACGGTGCGGTGCTGGGGGGAGGACCCGGCGGGGGTGTACCAGGTGACCGTGACGCAGACCCGCCACCAGCGACTGACTGGCCGCCTGCTGTCCTGGCGCCTGGTGCTCCACGGCTCACCCATGGCCCTGCAGGACTTCCAGGGCCGACGCAGGTGTGTGGCCAGGCTGGGAGGGTGTGTGAGGGGAAGTGTGACAAACTGGGAATAGGGAATAGGGAAACAAAGGGAGGGAGGGAGAGTGTGTGTGCCAGAGGGAGAGAGAGAGAGAGAGAGAGGGAGTGTGTGTGTGTGCCAGAGGAAGAGAGAGAGAGAGAGAGAGGAAGTGTGTGTGCGCCAGAGGGAGAGAGGGAGTGTGTGTGTGTGCCAGAGGGAGAGAGAGAGAGAGAGAGAGAGAGAGAGAGAGTGTGTGCGCCAGAGGGAGAGAGAGAGGAGTGTGTGTGTGTGCCAGAGGGAGAGAGAGAGAGAGTGTGTGTGACAGGGAGGGAGAGAGAGAGAGAGAGTGTGTGTGACAGGGAGGGAGAGAGAGAGAGAGGGGGAGTGTGTGTGTGCCAGAGGGAGAGAGATAGAGAGAGGGGGAGTGTGTGTGTGCCAGAGGGAGAGAGAGAGAGAGAGAGAGGGGGAGTGTGTGTGTGCCAGAGGGAGAGAGAGAGGGGAGTGTGTGTGTGCCAGAGGGAGAGAGATAAGAGAGGGGGAGTGTGTGTGTGCCAGAGGGAGAGAGAGAGAGATAGAGAGAGGGGGAGTGTGTGTGTGCCAGAGAGAGAGAGAGAGAGAGAGGGGGAGTGTGTGTGTGCCAGAGAGAGAGAGAGAGAGAGAGGGGGATGTGTGTGTGTCAGAGGGAGAGAGAGAGAGAGAGAGAGAGAGGGGGAGTGTGTGTGTGCCAGAGAGAGAGAGAGAGAGGGAGTGTGTGTGTGTGCCAGAGGGAGAGAGAGAGAGAGAGAGGGGGAGTGTGTGTGTGCCAGAGGGAGAGAGATAGAGAGAGGGGAGTGTGTGTGTGCCAGAGAGAGAGAGAGAGAGAGAGGGGGAGTGTGTGTGTGCCAGAGGGAGAGAGAGAGAGAGAGGGGGAGTGTGTGTGTGCCAGAGGGAGAGAGATAGAGAGAGGGGGAGTGTGTGTGTGACAGGATGGTGTAGGAACAGGGAAGGAGGAAACTGAGACAGAAAGAAGTGGTCTAGAGAAGAAATATGTCCTCACAGTGTTAACCCCTTGAGGCCCAGAACGTGATTTTCATTGTAATTTGGAAACCATTAGACGATTTTTAGTGAATACAGTCAATATTTTATAGATATGACCTGTTTAGTAGATTTGTGCACTAGTTCATTTGGTATATTCAGTTACTTTTCGTAGTTTTATGGTGGCTAACAACAGACAATTTTATATAGCAAAGGAAAGATCTGGGCGTGAAGGGGTTAAGTCAAGAGAGTGTGACATGATGGTAGGAACAGAATGAAGATGCAGAGATAGAAGTAGTGGCGTCCTCACAATGTTATAGTAAAGAGAATGTGTCAAGAGAGTGTGTTGACATGATGGTAGGAACAGGGAAAGACAGTGCAATTAGAATGAAGGCAAGGAACGGAGGAGGAGGAACATAGGGAACATAGGGAAATAAGGAAGCTACAAGAGGCCGCGAGACCTACATGAGGTAGTTCCTGTACTTGTGTAATTATATATATTTGTTTACATCTCAAAGGGCCAAGCAAGAGGAGGAGGAAAAGAGGAATATAGCAAAGATGATGAGGAAAACCAGAGGACGTAGAAGGTAGACACACAGTGATGCCTTGGAACTCAAATGCCTCTTATCTCAATCAATTTGGAATTCGTACATTTTTTGATAGAATATTTCGCTCCGGAATTTGAACCCCGTTGCATTCAGGGTTGCCATTGGGTGTTCTTCATTACCAAGTTAGAGTAAATTTGGTCATGAAAAATTTGCTTTGTAATTTGAACTGCCTCCTGGAACGAATAATGATCGAGTTTCAAGATTCAAGCTGGAAGGGCGTAGATTTAGAAAGGAAATAGGGAAAAACTGGTTCACAAATAGGGTGGTGAATGAATGGAATGGACTCTGTAGACAGGTAGTTAGTGGGGAGTCATTAGGGAGCTTTAAAGAGGGGCTGGATAGGTTCATGGATGGGGATGAAAGGTGGATGTAGGTAGTGTTAGGTGACAGGAACTACCATGTGTAGGCCTCGCGACCTCTTGTAGCTTCCTTATTTTCTTATGTTCATATGTATCACTATATAAGTAAACATATAAAACGGATTAACCCCTTGAGACCCAGAACGTAATTTCCAGTGTAATTTGGGTACCATTAGACGATATTTAGTGACTATAAGCAATATTTTATAGCTGTGACCTGTTTAGTATCCTTACCCACTAGTTAATTTGGTAACTAGCCACTTTTCGTAATTTTATGGCTAACAACAGACAATTTTATATAGCCTAGGAAAGATCTGGGCGTGTTGATAGAGAGTGTGCCAGATATGATGGTGTAGGAACAGGGAATAAGTCGAAATATGTGGATAGAAATGGTGTAGAGAATTATGTCTGAACAGTTAAGTTGTGATGGTTTGTGAGAATGAGGAATAAGTCACCATAGATAACACTATAGTCGCCAGTCACTCGCCACTGCACTAAGGTCGCCAGGCACAATATATTACAAATTTTAGCATCACTACAGACTTTTATGTGCCACTGAAGACATGTAGTGTGATGTACATAATATAAACTACTGTGCATGCGTCTTCAGTGGCACATACAAGTCTGTAGTGATGCTATAATTTGTAATATATTGTGCCTGGCGACATTAGTGCAGTGGCGAGTGACTGGCGACTATAGTGTTATCTACGGTAGTGATAGAAAGTGCCTACAATCACACATACATACAGATATACATGTCCCAGAAATATAGGATACCCAGAAATCTGTCAAGGGAAATAAATATAATACTGTAAAACCTCTCGTATTCGGACCCTCATTATTCGGACCTCCTCCTTTTTTTTTTTTTTTTTAAATTTTTATAGGGGTCAAAATTTCCGAGCTATATATACTACAGGCTTGCGCGGATGATCTTTACGCCAGAATCCGTTCATCGAGATTTACCGCGCAGATTTAAAGTTGCTTCCCAAGCTATAACAAAATGCAGAAGACATGAATCGTATGTCTGACAGCGACGTACATCATCTTGCACACTCACCGGTGTGTGGGAGGGAGGGTTTCCCTCCCTCTCCTCCCTCCATAGGCGGTAGACAGTTTGCGTGATTGTGAACTTATAGCCTGCAGCGTTCACCTACATCCCGTGTTTTTGCCTGTTTTTGCTGGATTACATAATGGGTGGAAAACATACGGATGGCACAACGATTCAAGCAATCATTGATCTTTACAAGGCTGGGATCATAATAAGGAAATTTGCAAGCTTAAAGGACTAAGCTTAGAACAGTGCAAAATTTGATCCGCCGATTTAAGGCTGGCGGAGAGGTGAATCTCCCGCTCCCAAGAAAAACAACCTGGGAAACAAAAAAAAACGTGTAACAAAACCAGGAGCGTGTTAAGGCGACAGCTTGATGCCAATCCTAGCCTTACAGCCAGAGAACTGAAGGAGGAAAATCATACTCTTCTTGGTAATGTGTCGCTTCGTACTGTACAGGAAACTTTGAAACGTGACCTTGGCTACAGGTGTTACCGGGCGCGGAATAAGCCACTGATAAATGACCGTCAAGGAAGAAAAGGCTTCACTTTGCAAAGAAATACAGAGATTGGCCTCTCGACAAGTGGCGGGCTGTGCTGTGGAGTGACAAAAGCACATTTTGTGTGAGTGGAGGAGGACCAGCAAAAGTGTACCGTCGCCCCAGCTCAGACCCCACCTAGCCTCGCTACACACGAAAGACCACAAAACACCCTCCCAGTTTAATGGTGTGGGGTTGCTTTATTTTTTCATGGTATTGGGAAATTAGTTATTTTCCCAAAGAACACAACTGTTAACAAAGTGGTGTATTTTGATCTTTTAAATGACCACCTGGAGGCCTGCTTTGAAAAGACACAGGCACAGATTTTCCAACAGGATGGAGCATCCTGCCACACAGCTCGAGATGTGATACAGTGGCTTGATGACTGCAAGATTGGGAGAATAGATGACTGGCCAGGTAATTCTCCCGATATATCACCCATAGAAAATCTTTGGACCATCATTAAAGGCAAATTCCGCTCACGTGACACCTCTACACTCCCCAAGCTTGAAATGGAGCTCCGAAAGTGTTGGGAAGAATTTAAGCCTGAGTTCCTTCAAAATCTTGCTGGCAGTGTACCATGTCGCCTTCAAAGGGTCATCAAGAGGAAGTGAAGGGCTACGCAACGAAATACTAACTACAATTGTAAGTGTTGATATTCTACATTATTTTGTTATAAACATGGTGCGTCATACGTGTAAACATTCCCTTTTCGGTGGCGCGCACTGATTATCCACGCAAACTGTAGTACACCTAGATTTTTTTTTTTTTTTTTTTTTTTTTTTTTTTCTTCCTCCAGGAGTCAAAATTTCCTAGCTAATATACAGGAGAACCTCATTTAACCGGCATTTAAAACAACGGCAGCCTCAAAACAACGGCACTAATCGACCCAGGCATTTTTTTTTTTTTTTTTTTTTTTTTTTTTTCTTCTCCGGGCCTCCAGCAGGGAGGACCACGGGCTAGCTTGAGCTCGTCAGAGAGATCCTGTGAAAAAAGAGAGGAGAGTGTTCGTGGTGGTGGCGTGCGACACGAGGACTGGCTTGTCCATCCTGACGAGGAGTGGGGGGTAGAAAGGGGCACTCAGCAGCATAACCCAGGCATTAATTAGGTATCATTATTTCAAAACTGAGAAAATTGGCAGAATTTAGTTTCAAATTGGCGGGTACGCCAAGGGTTGGCAACCCTTTCATCCCTTTCACTGGTAAACTCTGGAACTCTTCCTGTTTCTATTTGTCCACTTTCCTATGACTTACATCTTTTCAAGAGAAGAGTAACAAGACCTCCCGAACAAAATTGGCTCACCCCTCTTTTTTATTTTATTCTCTTACTGTCCTCTTTATAGGGACTGGCAACTAAGCGGGCTTTGTGTTACCCATTTTTGTTGTGCCCTTGGCCAGTTCCTTTGATGTATATAAAAAAAAAAAAAAAAAAAAAATTGGGGTTTTGGGCGATTCCATAAGAGTAACTCTCAAAACAACGGCAAAATGAGTTATCCGGCATGCGCTCCCCCCCCCGAGGGTGCCGGATAAACGAGGTTCTCCTGTATACACCTAGATTTTTTTTTTTTTTTTTTTTTTTTTTTTTTTTACATATCCCCCCATATATAATCCCCCCATTATTCGGATCTTTGCATTACTCTGACCACTCCTTGGCCCAATTAATCCGAATATGAGAAGTTTTACTGTACTGCATAAGAGGAAAAACATGACATTGATCAATACACATACATACATACAAAAATATGTCCCCGAAAAATATTATATCCAGAAATCTGTCACAGGAAATAAATAAAAATAAGTGGATTAACATTAAGTGGAATAACATAACACTGATTATGTCTCTCCACTTCACTCCACATGTTTACGTTTCAAAGCACCCACCGTATTAGATCCACTTTTTGTTTCCTCTCCACTCCACACTCCACATGTTTACGTTTCAAAGCACCCAGTGTATTAGATCCACTTTTTGTTTCCTCTCCACTCCACACTCCACATGTTTACGTTTCAAAGCACCCAGTGTATTAGATCCACTTTTTGTTCCCTCTCCACTCCACACTCTTGTTCCCTCTAAGATCCACATTTTGATCCCTCTACAGGCTGGTGGAGAGGGCACGGCGGGGGGAGGTAATCCACGTCAACCGGAGTACCCTGTGTCATCCACCCGAGCTGAGGTTCAAGCCCTTCCACCCGCTGCCGGAGAAGTGGCTCAAGGTGGGTGCTGTGGAGGTGGTGGTGGGGGGAGGGGTGGAAGTGGTGGTGGTGGTGGTTGGTGGTGGTGGTGGTGGTGGTGGTGGTGGTGGAGGTGGTGGTGGGGGGGGGGGGGGGGGGGGGGGGGGGGGGGGGAGGTGGGGGGGGGGGGGGTGGAGGTGGAGGGGGGGGGGGTGGAGGTGGTGGTGGTGGTGTGGTGGAGGTTCACATAGCTACTTCATTTTGTGGTGTCAAGGAATTTTAATAGTGGGTAGTAGTAGTAGTAGTAGTAGGTAGTAGTAGTGGTAGTAGTAGTAGTAGTAGTAGTAGTAGTAGTAGTAGTGGTAGTAATTCATATTCAAAAGGAAGTGGTGGTTCACATAAGTACTTCATTTTGTGGTGTCAAGGAATTCTAAAGTGGGTAGTAGTAGTAGTAGTAGTGGTGGTAGTAGTAGTAGTAGTAGTAGTAGTAGTAGTAGTAGTAGTAATAGTTATTTAAGTGTATTCATTGTAGAGATATTCAGATTTCTTTTCCTCCCTTTCCTCCCTCCTCCCTCCTCCCTCCTGTCTTTCCTCCTCTTTTCTTTTCATTTCCTCTTTCCTCCTCCTCCTCCTCCTCCTCCTCCTCCTCCTCCTCCTCCTCCTCCTCCTCCTCCTCCTCCTCCTCCTCTTCCTCCAGGTCCTAGCCGTCACCTCTCTCTTCTTGATGGTGATGATCGGGTTCAACACACTCGAGTACATATTCTGCTACAACGACGAGAAGGAGAAATTCTACCGCCGCCTCCGGGACGTAGCGACTGGCAGGGCCCTACAGAACCGCCGCAACGCCTCCAGCACCCTCCGCGCACCCCCTACGGACATGGCGGGGTACGGGAGGGCGACGGGGGGGAGGGACGGCGACAGAGACACCCAGCGTTCCGTACAATCCTCCTCGTACGAAATCCTACCTCTCATGGGGGACGGGAGGCGACACACTGCACTCGTTTCCCCTTCGCCCTCGTGTGACGCCGACGTTTCCGGCGACGACGACTCGGACGACGACAACATTTCGTCGTCGCACTGCACGAGCGACACCGTTTTGCCGAAAGATACTGACGCCACGGATTTCACCAATGACGAGTTTATGTCTGAGTTGGATGAGGAGAAAGGAGGTGGTGGTGGTGGTTTTGGTGGAGGTGGAGGTTTGTTGTTGTTAGGAGGGTGTGTAAAGCAGGACGATGAGGAGGTGGTGGTTTATGCACAGAATAGTTATAGTGATGATGAGATGTTCGAAAGGAGAGATTTAATGCATGTTGATTGGACAGAGAGATGAGGATTAGAATGTGTATAATGCAGCAAATGAAGGTAGTAGTAGTAGGAGTTGATGGAGTGGTACCGTATTTTATGGCTTATA
>JACEEZ010006557.1:62500-105000 GCA_016584305.1 Chionoecetes opilio
CTTCTTGCATACAAGGGAATACCCGGCTCCTCCTCTTCCACCCCTTCTCCACCATTCTCCCCACTCCACCCTTCTTCCCTTCCCTCTGATCACCTATGTCCTCTCCCACATCTACTTCCTCTGACCGTCCCGCTGTTAAATCCATTCTTGACGTCCCCCTCCCTCCTGGCTGTACACGCGACTCCCTTTTGTCTCAACAACCCCCATCGCTGACCCCTCTTCCCCCTGACCCTACTATGTGCATTTCACTCGCTACACTTGACCCCCCACCCGACACCCCTGATCCTGCTAACCCCTCTGCTCCGGCCGCTACCATTCCAACTATCATCGCCCGCTGACCTCTACACTCGGTCTGTTTGGTCTTCAATGGGACAGTCATGACTTCCGCTCCCTCAGACAAGACCTGTCTCCTGATTTCTTACTAAAAAGCCTCAAGTTATCTGCCTCCAAGAAACTTTCCTTACTCGCCCCCCGGCCCAAATCCCAATTACCATTTTATTATCTTCCTCCACCTCATACACATCCCTTATTTGATGTAACCCTCCTGCTGTAACATCCCGTGCCCACCACATACACATCCCTTATTTGATGTAACCCTCCTGCTGTAACATCCCGTGCCCACCATATACACATCCCTTATTTGATGTAACCCTCCTGCTGTAACATCCCGTGCCCATCACATACACATCCCTTATTTGATGTAACCCTCCTGCTGTAACATCCCGTGCCTACCACATACACATCCCTTATTTGATGTAACCCTCCTGCTGTAACATCCCGTGCCTACCACATACACATCCCTTATTTGATGTAACCCTCCTGCTGTAACATCCCGTGCCCACCACATACACATCCCTTTCCTCTCCCCTTCCCTCACTTTTTCACTCTTTCTCTCTAATCCCTCAACATGTCCTAATATCCTGCCCCCATCTTACTCCTGCCCGTTCCAGTTCCTTCCCTCATTTGTCCTCCCTTTCCCGACCTCTCTGTCTTGCGGACATTCTCCCGGAATCCCCCTCCTTCTCCCTGGAAAATGTAACCTCCTTCCTCCAACAAATTCACATCCTACATCTGATCTAACCATCCTGCTGTAACATTCCGTTCTTTCCCCTTCCCTCATCGTTTCACTATTATTCTTTAACCCTGACCCTTTATATGCTTTGCCATAGTGCCATAGGACCTCTGACGGCTGGCACATTCACCTTTTTGACATAACATCAAACAATTAAATACTGATTACTTAAAATGCACTTACAACACTAGTCTATTTTTTTTAACAAGGCAAAAATTTTATGCTATCTTAAGGTCTCATGCTTAAAATGATGCCTATGTTTACCTGATAATAGGGTTAACTATGATAAAATACAACATACATTTAGAAGAAGCGTAGTACAGTATTCCCTTCTCCTGGCATCAAATATCAGTCAGTAAGCAGCAAGGGGGCAGGATTTTTCACCTACTTAAAAAAAATATACTATAAATGTTGAACTTGCAATTACTTAAAGTCATGCTAGAGGGTTGTTATCAAGAAAAGATATTCCATTACAAAAATAATTTTATTACGTTCATTTTTTAAGAAAGTACATTTTTTGGATGTTTGTTCACTTCATTCCATTTTAGTTTCTTGTTATTACTTTTCTGAATAGTATTTGATAATTTGAACCTTTTATCTTCAAATTTTGTTTTTTTAAATTAGGGGCGTGATTGTTTGGCTAGTTATAGAAGATTAGTTCCACCAAGTATCACAGCCTTGTTGCACTTAGGAACACACACACACACACACACACAATCACATTCATCCCCTAGCACAGGCCACACACACACACACACACACACATCACACCACACACATACACACACCACACACATACACACACCACACACACACACACCACACTCATCCCCTAGCACAGGCCATACTGCAAATCACACACACACACACACACACACCACGAGTACTCTATCAAAAGTTCACACAGGGACATTCCAGGTACATATACATTGGACAGTGTTGTGCACCATAACAGTCTGGTGAGTGTTTACAATGGAGTTCATGGCAAGATCTAAAATACTGTCTTCTTAGTGGTGTACAATTAACATGTGTCTTGTGATGCCCACCATATCATATTCATAATGTTTGTGTGGGTAATTTTCATATTGCTTTGATATCATTCCATTTCTTTAGCACCATCATGATTGAGAATACAGTCAAACCTCTTATTCGGACCCTCATTATTTGGACTTTGACAGTATTCGGACCCTCATTATTCGGACTTTGACAGTATTCGGACCCTCATTATTTGGACTTTGACAGTATTCGGACCCTCATTATTCGGACTTTGACAGTATTCGGACCCTCATTATTCGGACTTTGACAGTATTCGGACCCTCATTATTCGGACTTTGACAGTATTCGGACCCTCATTATTTGGACTTTGACAGTATTCGGACCCTCATTATTTGGACTTTGACAGTATTCGGACCCTCATTATTTGGACTTTGACAGTATTCGGACTTTGACAGTATTCGGACCCTGATTATTCAGACTTGACAGTATTCGGACCCTCATTATTCAGACTTTTGACAGTATTCGGACCCTCATTATTCAGACTTTGACAGTATTCGGACCCTCATTATTCAGACTTTGACAGTATTCGGACCCTCATTATTCAGACTTTGACAGTATTTGGACCTCCTAACTCAATTTTTTTTTTTAGGGGTCGAAATTTCCTAGCTATATAATAATACACCTAGAATTTGTTTTTCTTTTTTTCTACATATCCCCCCATTATTCGGATCCTTGCATTACTCGGACCACTCCTCGAGTTAGTCCGAGTCAGAGTCAGTCCGAATATGAGAGGGTTACTGTATATTCCTGTATTTTTTGCCATTTTTTGTCCATAAGTACCATTAGCCCTTTAACATCAGGCAAGGGTTGAACAAATGCGAGGCCCATTGACCCACTCGGCAAGCCATGGCAGACAACTATTCATTCTGATGCCCGTAACAGTTACTCTTTGTCAGACACCTCAATTTGGATCTCGGTCATTAACCCCTTCACGCCCAGATCTTTCCTTTGCTATAAAATATTGTCTGTAGTTAACCATAAAATAACGAAAAGTAACTAAATAAACCAAATTAGGTAGTGGTCAAGGATACTAACTAAACAGGTCATATCTATAAAATATTGCTTATAATAGTCACTAAAAATCATCTAATGGTACCCAAATTACAATGGAAATTACGTTCTGGGCGTTAAACAATGCTGAATGAATTTCTTTTCCAGTCATGTATCATTTATTACATTTTAATGAATAACTTGAACATTCCATAAAGATGAGTTCAAGGTTTTCTGTGTAGTGGTGGCGGCCGTCACAGCCACCTGGAGGCCGGAGCGCCGGGCTGGTGGCCGCGTGCATCACCCTGACTCCCCAGCTGGCCCTCACATAACACACCTTAACCCCTCGAGACCCAGATCTTTCCTTTGCTATAAAAATTGTATGTTGTCGAGGCATAAAATAGCGAAAAGTAACTGAATATACCAAATTAGCTAGTGGACAAGGATACTAAACAGGTCATGGCTATAAAATGTTTCTTATAGTCACTAAAAATCCTCTAATGGTACCCAAATTACAATGGAAATTACTTTCTGGGTCTCAAGGGGTTAAGAGTGTGATCTCCATGACGCCTCCTGCATCCTCCACACCCTGGAAGCAGGTACTGCAAATATGAACCTTTTTGATCTATGATAAGTTGTAATGAAATATTTTAGGTAAAGTTAAAGCTTGTATTTATTCTTTGGCACCCTCTTGGCTGGTCTTGGTCTTCACAATCCTGCGTACAGAGTTCAGTCCATCAGACAAAGTGAAGCACAAGACTCCATGACTCATCTACAATGTGATCTGTGTCAATAATCTGATGTGTAACTTTAAAAATTTCCTTGTCAAAAATAAAGTCTGGCGGGAACACTTGGTGACGTCACAGCCGTGGTCTTGTGGGACACCCGCTGCCCTGCCCCGGCCAGACACAGCTGCGTCCTGTGCAGCTGCCTCCCCTGGTGCTGCTGCTGCTCCACCACCTGTCAACAGAAGGGCAAGTATTAGGCTCACAGCAGTCATTGAGCTTTGTAACACTAATGTTACCAACACTGGTTTGACATTTTCAATGAAAAAGTCGGCCCATTTTTTTTCTGAAGTACAACAAACCTTAGGTGAGAACTGTACAGCTTAGCAGAGCCGGGCGCGTTACCGCCGGACAGGTAGTGCATTACCGTCAATGCGTTACCAAAAAATCAGGGGTGCATTACCGATTTTAATTTCCTTAGAGCGGTCGGCGTTACTGCGTTACTGTTACCAAAATTGAAAGTGCATTACCAGCGTTACCAAAAATTTTACCAAGTTTTTTCCTTCGATCTTTTTAATTTTCACAGACATTGTACACCACATTATTCTAAACACTTTTGTATAGAAGAACGTTTCCCATAAAATTATTAAGTTTTCGAGAAAAAAAAAATAATAATGTGTGTTCCCGGAAATATAAGAGTCCCCCTTAAAATTCCTAACATCCCAACAAAGTGGTCTATGAATGAATACACGCGACGCCTGCAGAACAGAGCTCAACAATGCCGCACAACAAATTCAGCGATTGTCGTCTTAGTTTCTTAACTTTTGAAAATTACGATGTCGCAAATTTTTTTTGGTGCATTACTGGTAGTGCATTACTTTGTTCTTTGCGTTACCGCGGTACTGCGTTATCGATTTGGTAGTGCATTAGTAATGCAAGCGGTAACGCAAGTGCCCGGCTTTGCAGATTAGTTTGACAAAACAAAGTACAAAAATGTCCTGAAACAAGTTGAAAGTTGAAAATTCATTTGAATATTTGTACAAACTTTTTAGTTGATAGAAACGAAGAATTTATTAGATTAATTAATGGAGTCTGTTTAGATGTGGCTCAGTGATTCCTGGCAGTGTTGTAGATGTTAGCCCGGCTGATCCCCTGGCAAGTCTGTGTGGTCCTGCCTCTCCCTGGCGTGACGGGTGTCATGGCAGGGCCCGTGTTGTGCACCGGAGGGAGACCTCTCATCCTTGGTGGTGCAGGAGTTTCCAGGGGCACAGGTGTCCCGTGAGGCCCATCACACCAGGGACAGGCAGTGCCTTGCCAGGGGATCGGCGAAGCTAATATCTACAACACAAGATATCTTAACAGACTCCATCAAGCAACTCAAGAATGTGGACTTTCAGGGGAAGATGCTGGTAAGCTTCCATGTCCATGCTTCACCAACGTATCAATCAATCAATCATTGGGGGCATACGCCGGGGGGCGCGTCGTCACTCCCGGGGGTCACCACGGACCCATGGAGGCTCCCTTCCCATACCAATCAACTCTCGACAGAAGCATCAACTTGCCCCAGCCAGGAGCCTTGTGGGCGCCCCCTTGGCCTCCTCCAAGCCGGATTGTCTCTTACAGATACAACCCGATGGGAAGGATCGGTTTCAGGGTAGCGTGCCTGCGAATCATGGCCTCACTCCCTGCTTTGAGCAGCTCCGCACTGATATTACAAACACCGGCTGCCTTTTCACCCCTCAACTTTTCTACAGCCTCTCTGACTTCGTCAAGAGAGGGTGCAGTTTCGTCGATGGGAGGATCGGCATCCACTGCCCGTAACCCAGTGGTGTGAAGCTGCTCAGTTGGAGGGTCCACCGTGAACAACTGGCCAAAGTACTCAGCCCAACGAGCCATCTGCCCATCCATGTCCGACACGAGGCGCCCATCTGCTGTTCGAATAGCACTCACCCGGGATGGAGACTTGGAGAAGAGCTTCTTCAGGCTCGGTAGGCGGGTCGGAGGTCATTAGCGTTCAAATGGCCCTCGACATCCTCAGCGAGACTCCTGACATACCCCTCCTTGTCTCCCCAGGAGAGTTCTAGTCCGGCATGACAGCCCTGTGCTGGTCCCGGTTCCCAGCAAGCCTGGCAGCGCGACTCTCCTCGATTTTCTCCAGCGTCTCCGTCGAGACAAAACCACGCCTTGATCTCGGGCGCTCCCCAATACACTCCTTGGCAGCCTGGAGAGTTTCACGTTTGAAGGTATCCCACAGTTCTACAGGGTCCTCGAGGGCACCGAGCACATCAAACCGATTTGAGACTGCCACTGCAAACTCATGGGCATAAGTGAAGTCCTTCAGCTTCTCAAGATGAAACACAGTATGGTTAACTCTTGAGATTCTGTTATTTGATTAACTCACCTCCTCTTACAAGAACAGAGAGTGGCGTCACCCTTCCTTCAGTCCTTGGGGGGGGGCGGGCTCCCCCACAGCCTGCTGCTGCTGGGCCTTCCGCTTCAGCATCTTCCTGTGCTTGGCGCCCCTCAGGTGGTCCTGCCAGATGTGCTCCCCGATCAACACACGCCCGCACACCTCACACTCGTGGCGGCTCTTGTTGTCTGGGGACATTTTTATTTATTATTTTTATATTTTTAATATTTTTATATTTTTAATATTTTTATATTTCTAATATTTTTTTATTTAGATTTTTTATATATTTAGATTTTTTATATTTTTTTTTTTATATTTATTTTTTATTTTTTACATTTCTAGATTTTTTATATTTTTATATTTTTTATATTTTACAGCTTGAGGCAATGGATAGATAGTTGGAAGCGTATCACTGACCGTCTAACCTCACAAGACGTAATGGGAAAATCTGACGTTAAACATTGAGATGATGCCAAGATGGACAGTCATGGCTTGGGAGACGGGAGTGCCAGTGCCTAATGTCACGGTGACGTCAGCGCCCACACAGGCTGGCTGATAGCATGGCTGGGGCAATGACCTTAACTACCTCCCCCCCCTCTCTCCCTCATTCTTTTTGTTAGTTAATCTTTTCTTCATCTTTTATACTCATAATAACAAAGAAAATAAGGAAGCTACAAGAGGCCTACACGTGGTAGTTCCTCCTCTCCCCTCCTCTCTCTCTCCTCTTCTTCTCTTCGTCTCTCTCTTCTCTCTCTCTCTTTCTTCTCTCAAAATCGGGACTCAGACCTACCTGGTACCTTCTCCTCCTCTTTCTCTCTCTCTCTCTCCACTCTCTCTCTCATAAGCCACATCTTAACCTTAGCATCCCCTCCTCTCCTCTCTCCCTCCCCCCCACTCTCCTTAGCTCCCCTCTCTCTCTCCCTCCCTAGTCTCTCTCTCTCTCTCTCTCTGCGACCACAGGATGTCCTCCCACAGTATGTTTTACGAACCACAGGCAACTCACAGCTCGCATAAAGCCTTCACAAATATTCTTAGTATCCCCCCATCACTAGATATAATAATTCAGAATAAAATTATTATTATTACTAGTCAACCTCAGACCATCTATTCCTTCCCACTCACTCCTTGGCTTGCCGGCACCATCAGGGTCTGACTGTGGGTTGGCGGGCTTCAGGTCTGGCACTCGGCCCTCCACCATGGCCTGGACCACTGCCTGGGCGGGACCCCCCACCCGGGTCTCCCACTGGGTAGGGTCTGTGGCATCCAGCATGTACAGGGGCGGCACCTGGGGGGGGTGGGGGGGAGGCAGGGTGAATCGCTGGGGGTGTGGAGGATAGTCAACAATTTTTGGGTGGCGTAGGTCGTGTAGTAGTAGGTAGTGTAGTAAGTAGGTAGTAGTAGTAGTAGTAGTAGTAGTAGTAGTAGTAATAGTAGTAGTGTAGTGTAGTAGTACGTAGAAGTAGTTGGGAAGAAACCTGGGGGAAGGGTGAGTAAGGGATGCTACAGTAAACAGTTTTTGGGTGTGTGTAGGATTTTTTTATTTTATTTCAAGGATTATGTGTTTGACCTGTTTGAGCAGGTATTTTTTGTATGTGTCAAATTAATGTATGAACTACTTGCTTATAATTTTTAGCGTAAACATAGGCTCAATAATTGATAAAGTAATTTGTTGGACCATATATTGTGATTAGTATGATCAGTGGCGGCTCGTGATAAAATACAATGGTGGGACTGCAAACTTCACACAATAATAGTAGGATATACAAATTTTACCTATCTCAGGTATGAGTTGTAGTTGATATTCACGGATTTCAGGGCATGGTAGTAGTGGTGGTGGTAGAGGGGATGGCTGAGGTGGTGATGGTAGAATTACAGTACAGTAAAAGCCTTATAACTCGGCACTGTATAACTCGGAATTTGATATAACTCGGCATGGCAGACTTTTTTTTTCTCTTTTTTTTCCCCCTATAGCGCGTGTAGGCAGTGAGCTCCAGGGGTGGGATGGTAGGCCCTGGAGGCTCACTCGAGGGCTGTGATGGTTCCGTAGCCCGTGGTGGCGCAGGCAGGATTCTTATAGTGACGCCTGTGATTAGAGTGGCTCATGCCGCCCCCCTGTGTCCTCCGATGCACTCGCAGTCGAAGGTAGAGTTAATGGACAGGGCATAGTGTTGCAGTAACTAAGTGCTCAAGTGATATAAAATTAAGTTGTACATGATTATAAAGTGATTAAAGTGATACCAGTGTTAAAATGCGACTGAGTCCCCCTAACATCTTCTACATGTTACAACAAGGCTGCCCTCTCCTTGGATTACATGCCTGCTGCTACCCGTTCATTGGTAAGTGTAGTTTTATTGGTAAGTGTTGTTTTTATGCTTTTACAGTACTGCATTATTATTATTATTTTTTTTTTTTTACCCATATCAGAGGAGGACATTGCATAACTCGGCACATTGAATAACTCGGCAAGAGCCAGAGCCCCTATCGTGCCGAGTTATAAGGCTTTTACTGTATTACTTGAAAATAAAGTCGGCACCGCTTGATTTCAGTCTTTTCATTAATGTCAGCTGGGATAAGTTGATGTTTTGCAAATACTTCACTCGATTTTCCATCGTCATAGGGTAATTAAAGAAAGCGGATATAACCACACCGTCTACACGCACTGTAAACACGAGGGGGACGAGACTCGGCTATAGTCAACAATTTTTGGGTGGTGTATACTGTATAGGTAGTAGTAGTAGTAGTAGTAGTAGTAGTAGTAGTGTGTGTGTGTGTGTGGTGAGTACTGGGAGGTAAAAAAAAATTATATATATAAATAAATTCAAGCACTAAAAAAGTAAAAAGTAAAAGTAAAAGTAGTAGTAGTAGTTAGTGTAGTGGTAGTAGTAGTATTGAATGATTGATTGATTTAATGCCAAAAAGGGGGAAATGTTCAACAGGGTGAATGGCTGCATGGGTGGAGGCTAGAGTAAAGAATTGTTGGATTGTGTGTAGGTAGTAGTAGTAGTAGCAGTTGTAGTAGTGGTAGTAGTATAGTAGTTGTTGTGGTGCGTGTGGTGAGTACTGGGAGGTAAAAAAAATATATATATATAAATTGAAGCGCTAAAAAACACAGCCAACTCATAGCTTTATCATTTTGAAATCATAAATGCAAAAGTTAAAAGTAAAAAAGATCAGTAAACTTTTCTTCCCACCAAACTATAAATATCAACTATTATCATATCAACCATCTTAACTTAATGTTGCTGTAGTGGTAGTAGTAGTAGTAGTAGTAGTATTTTATTTAACCCCTTGAGACCCCGAGCGTAATTTCCATTGTAATTTGGGTACCATTAGACGATTTTTAGTGAATATAACCAATATTTTAGAGAGATGACCTGTTTAGTATCCTTACCCACTAGTTAATTTGGTATATTCAGTCACTTTTCGTAATTTTATGGCTCGACAACAGATAATTTTATATAGCAAAGGAAAAATCTGGGCGTGAAGGAGTTAAGTCTACTTTTAGTGTTGCTGGCTCTTTAGATCTGCCTCACACCAGGCTTAAGAAATTTAGAATTAAGAAACATTAAGGTTTTTGTTGACATATTAAGGTCACCGTTTCTTCTATTGAGTAGGTTAAGAGGCCACAGATGTTAGTAAAGTGTACAGTGCAGTAAAGCAGTAAAGAGCTCCACATTAAATCCAAACAAATGAGCAGGAATGAAGGGAAATATTTGGGGTAACTTTGCATTTACTTCGGTGATGGAGGAGGAGATTAGAGAGGCGTGTGGGGTATACTACTACTACAACAACAACTACTACTACTATTACCTTACCTACTACTATTACCTTACCTTACTACTACAACAACAACAACAACAACAACACTACTACCACCACTACCACCACCACCACCACCACCACCTCCTCCTCCTCCTCCTCCTCCTCCTCCTCCTCCTCCTACTACTACTACAACAACACTACCTCCTCCTCCTACTACTACTACTACTACTACTATTACAACTACTACACTACTACTCTTCCTCCTACTACTACTACTACAACAACTACACTACTACAACACTACCTCCTCCTACTACTACTACAACACTACCTCCTCCTCCTACTACTACTACAACAACAACAACACTACCTCCTCCTCCTACTACTACAACTACTACACTACTACTCTTCCTCCTACTACTACTACAACAACTACACTACTACTACAACACTACCTCCTCCTCCTACTACTACTACTACAACACTACCTCCTCCTCCTCCTCCTTCTACTACTACTACTACTACTCCTCTTCTTACTACTCCTACTACTACACTACTACTACACTACTACTACACTACTCTACTACTACTACTACTACTACTTTACTTTACTTTACTTCTGTGGCTACTATCAGAAAGGAGGAGGATGAAGAGAACAAGGCAGGGAGGAAGGAAGAAGAGGAACTACCTCGTGTAGGTCTCAGGGCCTCTTGTAGCTTCCTTATGTTCTTATTTAAGGCAATGGAGGTGAAAATAGGTCCCTGATCACACACAGAGACCCTAAGAGAAGCGAGTTGCAGTGTTACGTAGGAGCGTGAAAGGGCGTGTGAGTGTCGTGATGGTTACGGCTCGGTTACACTCACGCCCGCCACTCACGTCTGATGGGATATTAGTGTGTGTATCAAACTATCAAAGGGAGCATCTGCAGTGACAATAATGGTGCTGTCAGGAGCCACTCAAGCTTAAGGAGGGATCTTAAAAGCTTGTATTGTCTTGGTGTTGGCATAAGCTTCCCTTCCTCACACTAAACTCTCTTCCTCTTTCTGTTTAACCCCTTGAGGCCCAGAACGTAATTTCCATTGTAATTTGGGTGCCATTAGACAATTTTTAGTGACTATAAGCAATGTTTTATAGCTATGACCTGTTTAGTATCCTTGTCGACTAGCTAATTTGGTATATTAAGTGACTTTTCTTAATTTTATGGCTCGACAATATACAATTTTTAATAGCCAAGGAAAGATCTGGGCGTGAAGGGGTTAACGTCAGATTTTCCCATATTTTATGAGGTTAGACGGCCCGTGGTACACTTCCAACTATCTCTATCCACCCATTGCCTCTACTTCCTCAATGCCCAATGTCACAAATCTATAAGTACAGTAAAACCTCTCGTATTCGGACCCTCATTATTCGGACTTTGACATTATTCGGACCTCCTCCTCCTCCTCCTCTTTTTTTTTTTTTTTTAGGGGGCGAAAATCTACACCTAATTTTTTTATTTTTTTTTAGGGGGCGAAATTTCCTAGCTAATTATACAGATTTTTTTTTTTTTTTTTAGGGGGGAATTCCTAGCTAATTATACTTGTTTTTTTTTTTTTTTTTTTTTATAGGGCAAATTTCCTCGCTAATTATATAACACCTAGATTTTTTTTTTTTTTTTTTTTTTTTTCCTCCATATCCCATTATTCGGTCCTTCATTACTCGACCACTCCTTGGCCCAATTAGTCCGAATTGAGAGTTTTCTGTACTTCTTCTTTCTGTTTATTATCGATTTTTCGCATGATTCCTATGAGCTATCGGGCGATGATAGCTTCCAACTATCTTATCCATTGTCTATAACTTCTCTCAATGTCCATTCTGTCAGATCCTCTTTTCAAACACACTGCTTCATGTCTTCCTACTACTATACCACTGCTACTACTACTACTACTTCTTCTACTATCTACTACATCTACACCTCTTCAATGCCCAATGCTGCCAGATCCTCTTCAACACACTGCCTTTATGTCTTCCTACTACTACTACCACTGTACTACTACTACTACTACTACTACTTCTTCTACTACTACTACTACTACTACTATACTACTATACTACTACTACTACTACTACACCTCTCAATGCCCAATGCTGCCAGATCCTCTTCAACACACTGCCTTCATGTCTTCCTACTACTACTACCACTGCTACTACTACTACTACTACTACTACTACTTCTTCTACTACTACTACTACTACTACTACTACTACTACTACTACTACTACTACTACTACAACCTCTTCAATGCCCAATGCTGCCAGATCCTCTTCAACACACTGCCTTCATGTCTTCCTACTACTACTACCACTGCTACTACTACTACTACTACTACTACTTCTTCTACTACTACTACTACTCTACTACTACTACTACTCTACTACTACAAACCTCTTCAATGCCCAATGCTGCCAGATCCTCTTCAACACACTGCCTTCATGTCTTCCTACTACTACTACCACTGCTACTACTACTACTACTCTACTACTACTTCTTCTACTACTCTACTACTACTACTACTACTACTACTACTACTACTACTAACCTCTTCAATGCCCAATGCTGCCAGATCCTCTTCAACACACTGCCTTCATGTCTTCTATCTACTACCACTGCTACTACTACTACTACACTACTACTCTTTACTACTCTACTACTACTTCTACTACTACTACTACTACTACTACAACCTCTTCAATGCCCAATGCTGCCAGATCCTCTTCAACACACTGCCTTTATGTCTTCCTACTACTACTACCACTGCTACTATACTACTACACTACTACTTCTTCTCTACTACTACTACACTATACTACTACTACACTACTACTACTATCTACAACCTCTTCAATGCCCCAGATCCTCTTCAACACCTGCCTTATGTCATTCCCTACTACTACCATGCTACTACTACTACTCCTTACTACTGTCTTCTCACTACTACTACTACTACTATACTACTACTACTACTACTACTACTACACCTCTTCAATGCCCAATGCTGCCAGATCCTTCAACACACTGCTCATTCTTCCTCTACTACTACTCACTTACTACTCACTTCTACTACTACTACTACTACTACTACTACTACTACTACTACAACCTCTTCAATGCCCAATGCTGCCAGATCCTCTTCAACACACTGCCTCCATGTCTTCCTACTACTACTACCACTGCTACACTACTACTACTACTACTACTACTACTACTACTACTACTACTTCTTCAATGCCCAATGCTGCCAGATCCTCTTCAACACACTGCCTCCATGTCTTCCTACTACTACTACCACTGCTACTACTACTACTACTACTACTACTACTACTACAACCTCTTCAATGCCCAATGCTGCCAGATCCTATTCAACACACTGCCTCCATGTCTTCCTACTACTACTACCACTGCTACTACTACTACTACTACTACTACTACTACTACTACTACTACTACTACTACAACCTCTTCAATGCCCAATGCTGCCAGATCCTCTTCAACACACTGCCTCCATGTCTTCCTACTACTACTACCACTGCTACTACTACTACTACTTCTTCTACTACTACTACTACTACAACCTCTTCAATGCCCAATGCTGCCAGATCCTCTTCAACACACTGCCTCCATGTCTTCCTACTACTACTACCACTGCTACTACTACTACTACTACTACTACTACTACTACTACTACTACTACTACTACTACTACTACTACTACTACTACTACTACTACTACTACAACCTCTTCAATGCCCAATGCTGCCAGATCCTCTTCAACACACTGCCTCCATGTCTTCCTACTACTACTACCACTGCTCTACTACTACTACTACTACTACTACTACTACTACTACTACTACTACAACCTCTTCAATGCCCAATGCTGCCAGATCCTCTTCAACACACTGCCTTCATGTCTTCCTACTACTACTACCACTGCTACTACTACTACTACTACTACTACTTCTTCTACTACTACTACTACTACTACTACTACTACTACTACTACTACTACAACCTCTTCAATGCCCAATGCTGCCAGATCCTCTTCAACACACTGCCTTCATGTCTTCCTACTACTACTACCACTGCTACTACTACTACTACTACTACTACTACTACTACTACTACTACAACCTCTTCAATGCCCAATGCTGCCAGATCCTCTTCAACACACTGCCTTCATGTCTTCCTACTACTACTACCACTGCTACTACTACTACTACTACTACTACTACCACTGCTACTACTACTACTACTACTACTACTACTACTACTACTACTACTACAACCTCTTCAATGCCCAATGCTGCCAGATCCTCTTCAACACACTGCCTTCATGTCTTCCTACTACTACTACCACTGCTACTACTACTACTACTACTACTACTTCTTCTACTACTACTACTACTACTACTACTACTACTACTACTACTACTACTACTACTACTACTACAACCTCTTCAATGCCCAATGCTGCCAGATCCTCTTCAACACACTGCCTTCATGTCTTCCTACTACTACTACCACTGCTACTACTACTACTACTACTACTTCTTCTACTACTACTACTACTACTACTACAACCTCTTCAATGCCCAATGCTGCCAGATCCTATTCAACACACTGCCTCCATGTCTTCCTTGCCCTGCCTAACACACATACACTATTTATTTTCTTTCTCTCTTCTTCTACTTCTTTGCCAGATCCTCTTCAACACACTCCCTCTTCCTCCCACTAGACTTGGCGCTAAAAGTGAGGGTTTATGAGTGTGGACACGAGGCAGAATAGAGATGCAATTTCAACGCTGCCCACCCGAAATATTTGCCTCAAGACATGTGAGAATGAATCACTGCCACTAATACCAAGTCACGTGCCAAGACAAAACACCCGAGCAATGTGTGAAGGCATGCAGCGTAAGGAGAAGGATGAGGACATTACTTCAGTTCATTCCCTCGTCCATATATTATGTTGTTGTTTTTGCTTGTATACCTTCGGGTGAGAATAAAATTATTACTATTATTATTATTATTATTATTATTATTATTATTATACTGTTTGTGAGAGATGTGGTATTTGGCAGAGCAGTGAAGAGGTGGCAAGAAAATGTGGATTGAATTAGCCGAGTGCTTAATAGTTAAGCCCTTGAGACCCAGAGCGTAATTTCCATAGTAATTTATGTACCATTAGACAATTTTTAGTAAATATAAGCAATATTTTATAGATATGACCTGTTTAGTATCCTTGTCCACTAACTAATGTGGTATATTCAGTGACTTTTCGCAATTTTATGGCTAACAACAATGATTTTATATAGCAAGGGAAAGACCTGGGCGTGAAGGGGTTAAACAGAAAGAAGAACAGATGGTATGAAACTTTGCTGTCAACTAACATAACATAACTACTTTGCTTCTGTGGCCACAACCAATAAGGAGGAGGAGGAAGGAACAGGGCAATGGAGATACAAATAGCCCCCAGATCCCTCACAGAGAACCTAGTAACTGGGTGGTGTAAGGAGGTCAATGTAGAGACAAGAGGCAGAGTCGAGGCCTTCACCACGCGGAACACCAACACAGACTGCCAGGAATGTTAATGTCACTACTCTATTTTTACCAAGTGTTCATTGTTGCCAGTCTGTAAAGTGGTGCTAAAACTGTCACTCACTACCACACTGCCACTCGGGAAGGTGTGGGGTGCAGGGGGAGGGGTCAGGGAGGGGGGGGGGTAAGGCAGGATGTAGTGAGGGTGGGTTGTGGTTGTGGACTTACCTTTCTGTCTGATGGAGTAAGGAAGCGGTTCTTGATCCACCTCAGCTGCCTCTTCGTGTACTGCCGAGTGGCCTGAAAAGAAAGACTGAGGCGTGAGTGTCCGTCTGTCTGGTGGTGTGAGTGTCTGTCTGTCTGGTGGTGTGAGTGTCTGTCTGTCTGGTGGTGTGAGTGTCTGTCTGTCTGGTGGTGTGAGTGTCTGTCTGTCTGGTGGTGTGAGTGTCTGTCTGTCTGGTGGTGTGAGTGTCTGTCTGTCTGGTGGCGTGAGTGTCCGTCTGTCTGGTGGTGTGAGTGTCTGTCTGTCTGGTGGTGTGAGTGTCTGTCTGTCTGGTGGTGTGAGTGTCTGTCTGTCTGGTGGTGTGAGTGTCTGTCTGGTGTGGTCTGAGTGTCTGTCTGGTGGTGTGAGTGTCTGTCTGGTGGTGTGAGTGTCTGTCTGTCTGGTGGTGTGAGTGTCTGTCTGGTGGTCTGAGTGTGTCTGTCTGGTGGTCTGAGTGTGTCTGTGTCTGTCTGGTGGTGTGAGTGTCTGTCTGTCTGTCTGTCTGGTGGTCTGAGTGTGTCTGTCTGTCTGTCTGGTGGTGTGAGTGTCTGTCTGTCTGTCTGGTGGTGTGAGTGTCTGTCTGTCTGTCTGGTGGTGTGAGTGTCTGTCTGTCTGGTGGTGTGAGTGTCTGTCTGGTGGTCTGAGTGTGTCTGTCTGTCTGTCTGGTGGTCTGAGTGTGTCTGTCTGTCTGTCTGGTGGTCTGAGTGTGTCTGTCTGTCTGTCTGGTGGTCTGAGTGTGTCTGTCTGTCTGTCTGGTGGTCTGAGTGTGTCTGTCTGTCTGTCTGTTGGTCTGAGTGTGTCTGTCTGTCTGTCTGGTGGTGTGAGTGTCTGTCTGTCTGTCTGGTGGTGTGAATGTCTGTCTGTCTGTCTGTCTGGTGGTGTGAGTGTCTGTCTGTCTGTCTGGTGGTCTGAGTGTGTCTGTCTGTCTGTCTGGTGGTCTGAGTGTGTCTGTCTGTCTGTCTGGTGGTGTGAGTGTCTGTCTGTCTGTCTGGTGGTGTGAGTGTCTGTCTGGTGGTCTGAGTGTGTCTGTCTGTCTGTCTGGTGGTCTGAGTGTGTCTGTCTGTCTGTCTGGTGGTCTGAGTGTGTCTGTCTGTCTGTCTGGTGGTCTGAGTGTGTCTGTCTGTCTGTCTGGTGGTCTGAGTGTGTCTGTCTGTCTGTCTGTTGGTCTGAGTGTGTCTGTCTGTCTGTCTGGTGGTCTGAGTGTGTCTGTCTGTCTGTCTGGTGGTCTGAGTGTGTCTGTCTGTCTGTCTGGTGGTCTGAGTGTGTCTGTCTGTCTGTCTGGTGGTCTGAGTGTGTCTGTCTGTCTGTCTGGTGGTCTGAGTGTGTCTGTCTGTCTGTCTGTTGGTCTGAGTGTGTCTGTCTGTCTGTCTGGTGGTCTGAGTGTGTCTGTCTGTCTGTCTGTTGGTCTGAGTGTGTCTGTCTGTCTGTCTGGTGGTCTGAGTGTGTCTGGTGTGTGAGTGTCTGTCTGTCTGTCTGGTGGTGTGAGTGTCTGTCTGTCTGTCTGGTGGTGTGAGTGTCTGTCTGGTGGTCTGAGTGTGTCTGTCTGTCTGTCTGGTGGTCTGAGTGTGTCTGTCTGTCTGTCTGTTGGTCTGAGTGTGTCTGTCTGTCTGTCTGGTGGTCTGAGTGTGTCTGTCTGTCTGTCTGGTGGTCTGAGTGTGTCTGTCTGTCTGTCTGTTGGTCTGAGTGTGTCTGTCTGTCTGTCTGGTGGTCTGTCTGTCTGTCTGGTGGTCTGAGTGTGTCTGTCTGTCTGTCTGGTGGTCTGAGTGTGTCTGTCTGTCTGTCTGGTGGTCTGAGTGTGTCTGTCTGTCTGTCTGGTGGTCTGAGTGTGTCTGTCTGTCTGTCTGGTGGTTATTCATCCTTCATTTCATAGGTTTGTTATGCCTCACAGATTGCTTGATTGATTTAATGCCAAAAAGGGGGAAATGTGCCACACATAGAGGTCCTATGGCACTATGGCAATGCATATAAAGGGTCAGGGTTATAGAAAAATAGCGAAACGGTGAGGGAAGGGGAAAGAACGGAATGTTACAGCAGATCAGATCAGATCAGATGTTATGTTAGATCAGATGCAGGATGTAGATTTGTTGGAGGAAGGAGGTTACATTTTCCAGGGAGAAGGAGGAGGATTCCGGGAGAATGTCCGCAAGACAGGGAGGTCGGGAAAGGGAGGACAAATGAGGGAAGGAACTGGAACGGTATGTCTCACAGAATAATTCATGTACTCAATGCCATCAAATAAATCTTACACATCTTTAATATATATTTCATTCCTCTCTTGATATTACTCATAGAAAATAGGTCGTTTTGACTTTCTCAGAAAATAGGTCGTTTTGATTTTTACTCAGAAAATAGGTCGTTTTGATTTTTTAAGTAGTGGGTGTGGTGGTGGTTGATAAGCATCCCAGGTTTATGACGTAGCAGCAGAGCTGGGCTACATTGAATGTATTTAAACATTTAAACATTGAATGTATTTAAATACTAAATACATGACAGAAATGTATTTAAATTCTAAATACATTTTACGAATGTATTTAAATACTAAATACTAAATACATCAATTGTATTTAAATACATTTGTAAATACATTTTAAATACACACAAATTTTAACATGTCCGAAAAAAATTGAACTTCCTTAAGATTTCCTTAGATTTTGGGTTTCCTAAGAAATTTCCTTCTCAGGCCTAAATTTCCTTGAAATCAGGACATTTCCTTGCAAGTGGAAACCCTGGTTCACTGTAACATCAGGGTTGCCAGATAGTTGGGTGGGTTTATGGCCAAATTAACTGATAAAAAAGTATTGAAATTTTTATATTATATGTATTTAAATACAATGTATTTAAATACTCATAAAAGTATTTAAATACTGTATTTAAATACATGACAACCAATGTATTTATAAATACATTTCTAAATACACAAATGTATTTAAATACTGCCCAACTCTGCGTAGCAGCACACACACACACACACACACACACACACACGCACACACACACATACGTACACACACGCGCAGACACGCACACACACACACACCTGGTCCAAGACTTAGCCCGGCCAGGTGACACACTTGGATGCCTGCCCAGCCTCCACCCCCACACCCCTACCCCCTGCCCCCCTGCCCCCCTGGACCCGTGCACACCCCTGTACCTCTGGCTGCACTTATTGGTCGGTGAGTGTCTGAAGGAAAACACCTGCAGGGGAGGCAGGGAGGGAGGGGAGGCAGAGAGGGAGGGAGGGAGGGCAGGCAGAGAGAGAGGCAGGGAGGGAGGCAGGGAGGGAGGTGGCAGGGAGACAACAGTGCTAGCCAAGGCAGCGGTGGGACTGTTTCTGGACAACAGTTGAACGACCTGAGACCTCCCTCGGGACTAACCGCCAAAGACAAGGAAGCAGAGACAATGCACCACCTGACTGCCTCAAGGTTAACATGCAGGGAGGTATCTAGGGCAAATAGCGGCCAGGGCAAGCACTGGGAATGGCGCCCCTGGTTGTACGGGTGGAGGACGAGGGAAGCGAGCCTTTGCAGGGGGGGGGCATTTTCGAAATATGAGAAATTCTAGTATAATTTTGAAACAATATTTAAAGCTATATTTTGGTAATTAATTTGATTTGGTGAGGAAGATTTAGCGTCCCCCTTGAGTGGCGCCCTGCCTGCCCCACCCTGGATAAGCCACTGCTAACATGGCTTACACTGGCTTGATGATGTGATTATCTCCCTACTCATATTAACTTAACCCAACCAACCCAACCCAACCCAACCTAACCTAACCTAACTTAACTTAACTTAACTTAACTTAACTTAACTTAACTTAACTTAACTTAACTTAACTTAACTTAACTTAACTTAACCTAACTTAACTTAACTTAACTTAACTTTACCTAACCTAACCTAACCTAACCTAACCCCAACCCTAACCCTAACCCTAACCCTAACCCCAACCCCAACCCAACCCAACCCAAACCTCACCAGTTTCATGGCCGCCACCCCCGCCTCATACAGCCTGCGTCCCTCCTCCCCCTCCCTCTCCCCCTCCGGCAGCACCAGGAAGTCGTGGAACTCCTTGAAGCCAATACTCTGGAAGATGCCCTTGGTGTAGTCCTGTGTCCCGCCCTCCCTCAAGCGGCGGGTGTTGTAGGCGGCGTGGAAATCGAGCAGCTCCTTGACCAGTCCCCGCGCCAGCATCTCCTCCACCCGAGCGTCCAGGCGAGCCAATAACACTTCCTGAGGGTGGAGACCAGACGAAGATAAACGACAAAGATAGTAAGAGAATAAGAGACAAAGATAAACGACACATCCCCTCTCTCTCTCTTTTTCTCCTTTATAATTTCTCTATACCTGAACTCTTCCTTTATTCTCTCTCTCTCTCTCTCTCTCTCTTCTCTCCTCTCTCTCTCTCTCTCTCTCTCTCTCTCTCTCTCTCTCTCTCTCTATAGCACAATAGCACAATATTATAATAGAATAAGATTTTTAGTGACTATAAGCAATATTTTATAGCTGTGACCTGTTTAGTATCCTTTCCACGAACTAATTTGGTATATTCAGTTACTTTTCGTAATTTTATGGCTCGACAACATACATTTTTTTATAAGAACATAAGAAGAACATAAGAAAATAAGGAAGCTACAAGAGGCTGTGAGACCTACTAGATAGTATATAGCCTCCAGAGACAACTCGGGTTCAAGTTCGAGGAGAAGCCGTGTGTTGTTAAGGCCTATACACATGGTAATTCCTGATCAGATGCGATTAGAAAGAGAAGAGAATGATGGAGGAATTGAGTGATTGACAGAGAATGTAGAAAAAACTAAATAAAATGGACAAGACTGAACAAAACGAAAACTAAGAAGGAAAGGATGAAGAAAAATTGAAAAAAAGACAGATAAACGACACATTCTCTCTCTCTCTCTCTCACACACAGACATATAGATATTTATTGACCCAAATCTAGCACAAACATGAACCTAACAGGGCATAAAGTATAGCACAAACCTCATTACTTTACAAGAACACATTATGGTCCATCACATACAGAGAGAGAGAGAGAGAGAGAGAGAGAGAGAGAGAGAGAGAGAGAGAGAGAGAGAGAGAAGAGAGAGAGAGAGAGAGAGAGAGAGAGAGAGAGAGAGAGAGAGAGAGAGAGGAACTGAATAAAGGAGAGGAAAGGAGGGATGAATGGATCGAGAGAGAACTTGTTTATTAGTAGAGAAAGAAAGGAAAGGAAGGAAGAAAGAAAGAAAGAAAGAAAGAAAGAAAGAAAGAAAGAAAGAAAGAAAGAAAGAAAGAAAGAAAGGAAGGAAGGAAGGAAGGAAGGAAGGAAGGAAGGAAGGAAGGAAGGAAGGAAGGAAGAAAGGAAGGAAGGAAAAGAAAGGAAAGGAAAGGAAAGAAAGGAAGGAAGGAAAGGATGGAAAATAAAAACCGCCAACCTTAAAAGTCATCAAAAATCTCTTCATAAAGTAACACCACTGAATACAAATTACCAAACGGAAATAAAAAGACTAGCTATTTGAGTGTAAACAAATTATGTGGTGAATAGCTGGCATATTAACTGACTGACTGAATAAATAGGCGACTGACTGACTGACTGATTAAAAGACCTAAAAAAAAATAGGGTGAGTAATCAATTGAATGACTGAATGGATGGCCGAGACTTCTTCCCCCCCCCCACCCCACACACACACACACCCACACCCACCCACACACACACACACATGTATGTTAATGACCTCTTCCAATATCCACTTTTATTTCTGTCTCTACACCCACCACCTGTCTGCTGGCAATTCCCTTTCTCTCTTTCTCTCTCTCTGTCACTCTCTTATATACACACATGAAAGGATAGTTCGTTCCTTTCATGTGTGTATAAGATATGAGAGAGAGAGAGAGAGAGAGAGAGAGAGAGAGAGAGAGAGAAGAGAGGAGAGAGAGAGAGAGAGAGAGAGAGAGAGAGAGAGAGAGAGAGAGAGAGAGAGAGAGAGAGAGAGAGAGAGAGAAGAGAAAGATTTTTCATCTTATCTAGACACTTTGCAAGTACCAACTACAAAGTTATTGACTATACAAAGCGCCGCCACGTCAGCACGAACTAGGCGGACTCGAACCGCTGACCGAATGCACAGGGACGCTGCACATTGCGAACTCACGTCTCTACCAACCTTGCCACCCTGACGGGAGAAAGGGGAGAGAGAGAGAGAGAGAGAGAGAGAGAGAGAGAGAGAGAGAGAGAGAGAGAGAGAGAGATGCCAACAAATGAATACGAAGATAATAAACTATCGTCGGAAATGAAAAATAACACAAGGGGGGTCTGGGGGGGCAAAAAATAACCCAGTGAGGTTAGGTCACGTAATCAATGCCCAGGTTAGGTAGGTTAGTGAACTAGCGGAGGGATCTAGGGGGACGTAGCCCCCCCCCCCAGTTATGTAAGGAGAGTATTGGTCAAATGGGAGTATTGTACTAAGCTGCAGTTTTACCTGGAAGAATATTAACACCTTCACGCCCAGATCTTTCCTTGGCTATAAAAAAATTGTATGTTGTTGAGCCATAAAATTAAGAAAAGTCACTTAAAATACCATATTAGTTAGTCGACAAGGCTACTAAACAGGTCATAGCTATAAAACATTGCTTATAGTCACTAAAAATCGTCAAATGGTACCCAGATTACAGTGGAAATTACGTTCCGGGTCTCAAGGGGTTAACTGATATTTGATGCCAGAAGAAGATAATACTACGCTTCTTCTAAATTTCAGTTGTATTTTATCATAGTTAACCCTAGTATCAGGTAAATAGAGGTATAATTTTAAGCATGAGACCTTAACCCCTTGAGACCCGGAACGTAATTTCCATTGTAATTTGGGTACCATTAGCCGATTTGTAGTGAATATAAGCAATATTTTATAGCTATGACCTGTTTAGTATCCTTGTCCACTAACTAATTTGGTATATTCAGCTACTTTTCGTAATTATATGGCTCGAAAACACACATTTTTTTTCATAGCAAAGGAAAGATCTGGGCGTGAAGGGTTTAAGATAGTGGAATTTTCGCCTCGTTAAAAAAAATAAGACTAGCAGAGAACACTTGCTTACCTGTTCGCACGTGACCCACAGTATGACAGCTTCGGGGTACCTCAGCGCCCCCCCCAGCCCCGAGCCCCCCTCCTGCTCCCTCTGTGCCTCCAGCAGCTGACTGTGGGGGCGTCCCGTCTGCTCCCACACCTGCAGCGACCTGGGGAGGAGCAGGAGGTAGGGTGAGAGGAGGAGGAGCAGAAGGAGGAGGGGGTGAGAGGAAGGAGGAGGAGGAGAGAGGAGGAGAGGAGGAGGGAGGAGAGAGGGGAGGGAGGAGGAGGAGGAGGAAGGGGTGAGAGGAAGGAGGAGAAGGAGGAAGAGGTGGTGAGAGGTGGACGAGAGGAGAGAGGAGGAGGAGGAGAGAGGAGGAGGAGGAGGAGAGGAGGAGGAGGAGGAGGAGGAGGATGGAGAGAGATTTGGAGTGAGGAGGTATGGAGGAGGAGGAGGAGGAGAGGGAGGAGGAGGGGGGAGAGAGAGAGGAGAGTGAGAGGAGGAGGAGGAGGAGGAGGAGGATGATTGGGCTGAGATGAGGTTATCCTTAACACTCATTCTTTTCGCTTTTTTGTATCTGTGTACCCTGCCAGATATATGTATACAGAGAGAGAGAGAGAGAGAGAGGAGAGAGAGGAGAGAGAGAGGAGAGAGAGAGAGAGAGGAGAGAGAGAGGAGAGAGAGAGGAGAGAGAGAGAGGAGAGAGAGAGAGTATGTATGCTGTGTGTGAGAGAGAAAAGAGTAATAGTGATCGGGGTGAAAAGATGAGTTAATCCTAAGCACTCTTTCGTTCTCCTTTTTGATCTGTGTACGCTGCCAGACATAGAGAGAGAGAGAGAGAGAGAGAGAGAGAAGAGAGAGAGAGAGAGAGAGAGAGAGAGAGAGAGAGAGCAGAGAGAGGAGAGAGAGAGAGAGAGAGAGAGAGAGAGAGAGAGAGAGAGAGTTCTTATTCCTCCTTTGTTTCATTCCCTACTGGTTTACGCCTTTGTTCTTCCTCCTTTTACACACAACTCAATTTTTCTTCCATAGCTTCTCTCCTCCTCTCTTCTCTCTCTCTCTCTCTCTCATCTCTTCTCTCTCTCTCACTTTCCCTCCCAGACCCCTCAGTTGCCAAAGAGGAAAAGTTTACGCAAATAGATACGAAGACAATGACCCAAGAGAGAGAGAGGAGAGAGAGAGAGAGGAGAGGAGAGAGAGAGAGAGAGAGAGAGGAGAGAGAGAGAGAGAGGAAGGCAGGAATCAAAGGGGGCTTACAAAATTTAATGTGAACTATGTGGGGGGGGGGGGGGGGGTGCGAGATAGATAGATAGAAGTAGCAATGGATGGGTTGATATTGGAGGACAAGAAAAGGGAAGGGAAAGGAAAGGGAAAAAGATGGGAAAGTGAAGGGAAAAAGACGGGAAAGTGAAGGGAAAGGAAAGGAAAGAGAGGAGGAAAAAAAGGGAAAGTGAAGGGAAAAAGATGGGTAAGTGAAGGGAAAGGGAAGGGAAAAAGATGGGAAAGTGAAGGGAAAAAGGAGGGAAAGGAAGGGAATGGAAAAGGGAAGGGAAAGTGAAGGGAAAAGGAAGGGAAAGGAAGGGAATCAGGGAAAGTGAAGGGAATAAGAGGAAAGTGAAGGGAAAAGGAAGGGAAAGTGAGGGGGAAAAGATGGGTAAGTGAAGGAAAAGGAAGGGAAAGGAAGGGAAAGTAAAGGGAAAAGGAAGGGAAAGTAAAGGGAAAAGAAAGGAAAGGAAGAGTAGAGATAAGGGAAAGTAGAACAAACAAACAAAACAAAGATAAAAAGGAAGAAAATAGGAAACAGAGAGAGAGAGAGAGAGAGAGAGAGAGAGAGAGAGAGAGAGAGAGAGAGAGAGAGAGGCACTAATTAACAAAAAATAAAAATAAACACTTTATTTCCTCATTAGGTAAACAGGTTCACTAAAGACTAATGAATGTGAGCTCGCTTTAATTCTCTCATTCTCTCTCTCTCTCTCTCTCTCTTCTCTCTCTCTCGCTCTCTCTTTTAACACTCATAAAAGTCTGCGGGGTTTTCGTCCCTTATTTCACTAAACACCCAGTCTCTCTCTCTCTCTCTGGCTCTCTCTCTTCTCTCTCTCTCTCTCTCTCTCTCTCTTCTCTCTTTCTCTCGAAGAAGAAGAAGAAGAAGAAGAAGAAGAAGAAGAAGAAAAATGGATGAGAAACAATTTGTGCTTCGTAAAAAATAGGAGAGAGAGAGAGAGAGAGAGAGAGAGAGAGAGAGAGAGAGAGAGAGAGAGAGAGAGAGAGAGAGAGAGAGAGAGGCCTAGAAATTTCTATCCATCATTGTCCCTTCCTAGTCGTACCCACCTAGCAACACGCCCCCTCTCTCTCTCTCTCTCTCTCTCTCTAAGTCAAAATCAAAGTCAAAGTAAAAATTGTTTATTTGCCCATCTTTAACCCGAAGAAAATTAACATATCACAAATATCAAGGCAGAGCTCTTTTAATGTAAACATTTTTAAAGAGCTCCCAAAAATAATCTACGTAAATTTCAATAATTACCTAGGGCACATAAGCTAATATAATACATACGTACCTATTCATACTGTAAACTCATATCTGGTTTTTCATAAAGTTATAAGTATCGTATACGCATAGTCACATAATCACAAACCCAAACCATACACACAAACACATATACAAATATATACATACAAACACATATACACGTACGCGCACGTACACATACAAATACACATACATATGCACATACATACACATACACACATACGCATACAAATACACACATATACATACATATACATACATTCACATACACATACATACACACATATATACATATACATCACACACAAATACATATACACCACATACTTAATATACATTATCACTGTTGTTGTTGTTGTTTTTTGTTTTTTTATATATTTTTTTTTATATACACATAGATAAACATGTATATACATATTACTAAGGCTGCAGCAAAACATACTTCCCATTTAAACTCCTATTACTCATCACAAAGATATTACTCATGATATCAAACAGTAACTGAATTGTTACATCCGTTTAGAAGATATTTTTTTGCTTTTATCTTAAAAGAAACACAGTTGTTTGTATTCATGAGATACTCGGGCAGTTTATTCCATTGGA
The DNA here is from genome assembly GCA_016584305.1 of Chionoecetes opilio. Lineage (NCBI taxonomy): Eukaryota > Metazoa > Arthropoda > Malacostraca > Decapoda > Majidae > Chionoecetes > Chionoecetes opilio. The sequence continues at coordinate 88,525 of JACEEZ010006557.1, forward strand.
GACAGCCTGCGTATGTTACGAATCTCCTTCTGGCTTCTGATCGTGGTCGTGGAGGTCTTAACATGTTATTGTTCCTTAAATTAAAATTGTGAACATTAGATACTCTAACAAAATCAATGACTGTGGGAGTTCTTAGCTGAAGATATACAAACTTTAACAATTCTAGCTTATGAATATCCTGAACTTTTAATACACCATGTTCAACGAATAAGTTGTCTGTGTGATGCCAACGTCCTACCCCTGAAATCATCCTAATGACCCTTTTTTGTAGCAGTAATAACGGCTGTAATATAGTTTTTAAATCTGAGCCCCAAATAAGATTACAATATTGTAAGTATGGATATATCAAACTGTAATACAATATGATTAATGTTTCTTTTAACAGGTTATTTTTAATTTTATATATAATTCCTAACGACCTCGTAATTTTACTATAAATATAGTCCATAATAACTTTTCATCAATCATAATTCCTAAAAATTTTGTTGAAGAACATCTTTGAATATCACAGTTTCCAATTTTTACTGAGGTGTGTTGGCTAATACTTTCTACTTTTTTTTCTCTCCTCTCTCTCTCTCTCTCTCGAAGAAGAAGAAGAAGAAGAAGAAGAAGAAGAAGAAAAATGGAGAAACAATTTGTGCTACGTAAAAAATAGGTAGAGAGAGAAGAGAAGGAGAGAGAGAGAGAGAGAGAGAGAGAGAGAGAGAGAGAGAGAGAGAGAGAGAGAGAGAGAGAGAGAGAGGCCTAGAAATTTCTATCCATCATTGAACCTTCCTAGTCGTACCCACCTAGCAACACGCCGCCTCTCTCTCTTCTCTCTCTGTCTGTACCCAAAGAGAAAGAGAAGCGACCATCTGTGAAAGACACAAAGAAGAGAGTAAGACGCGAAATGGATAAGAGAGAGAGAGAGAGAGAGAGAGAGAGAGAGAGAGAGAGAGAGATGAGAGAGGAGAGAGAGAGGAGAGAGAGAGAGAGAGAGAGGGCCAATAATGTAGTATATTAGGTAGTTTGGCTCAGACCAGAGGCAGTAATTATAAACAAGGAGGCAGGGAGGGGAGGGAGGGGAGAGGAAAGAAAGGGGGAAGAGTTAAGGGCAGGAAGTAGCATTTAGTGAACACGGGGAGGGGAGGGGAGGGGAGGCGTGGACATACGAGGGGAAACTCTCTCTCTCTCTCTCGTTGTTTTCATATTACAATAACACTCTATTACTATGACAACGACGGTATTGAGAGAGAGAGGAGAGAGAGAGAGAGGAGAGAGAGAGAGAGGAGAGACGAGAAGAGAGAGAGAGAGAGAGAGAGGAGAGAGAGAGAGAGGAGAGAGGAGAGGAAGAGAGAGAGAGAGAGAGAGAGATGAGAGAGAGAAGAGAGAAAGGGGGGGGGTGGCGTTTGAACTCACGTCTGGGGCGAATGACCTCGGCTGGCAGGGTCACGGCTATGTCAGGTCAATAACACGAGGGGGAGGAGGAGGAGGATTTTTTTTTTTTACATAGGAATAACAGACACCAGGAGACCTATTGGTCCATAGCGAGGGTATCTGCTGAACTACATACTACTAACTATCAACTACTTGTAAGAAAACAGTTGGAAAATGATACCATGTCCCTAAAGAGGATAGGAAACATGGAAGTTTTATAGTGCAGAATGATAGGATATGAAAAATACTAACTACAACTACCACTACCACTACAACTAATCGATACGGGGGACTAGATACGAATTCGCACTATCAATACCCATTTACTTTACAGTGCGCGTCAAATCTGTTTTTGAATGTAGTTATTGTGCTGGCTTCGACAACATTTGCTGGTAACTTGTTCCATCGTTCAACGACTCTAACATTGAAATGAGGAGGAGGAGGAGGAGGAGGAGGAGGAGGGAGATGAAAGATAGACGCGTACTAGAGAGAGAGAGAGAGAGAGAGAGACGAGAGAGAGGGAAAGGGGGGGTGGCGTTTGAACTCACGTCTGGGGCGAATGACCTCGGCTGGCAGGGTCACGGCTATGTCAGGTCAATAACACGAGGAGGAGGAGGAGGGAGATGAAAGATAGACGCGTACTATGTATGTGTGTGTGTGTGTGTGTGTTAGAGAGAGAGAGAGAGAGAGAGAGAGAGAGAGAGAGGAGAGAGAGAGAGAGAGAGAGAGAGAGAGAGAGCGAGAGAGAGAGAGAGAGAGAGAGAGAGAGAGAGAGAGAGTGGGAAATTAGGAAAAGTAAAAGAAATATAGGCCTTTTATGAAGGAGGGAAAGAGTTGAATAATGAGGAGGAGGAGGAGGAGGAGGAGGAGGAGGAGTGACAGGTGGCTGGAGCAACGCCCTCTCTCAACAACAAGTCCTCCTCCTCCTCCTCTTCCGTCCCCAACCACTCAACACTTCTTATTCTTCCTCTTCCTCCTCCTGCTAGTACGTATTCAGCAGCCACGCCCCCTCCTCCTCCACGCGCGTAAACCAGGAGGAGGAGGAGGAGGAGGAGGACAGAGGCGGAGGAAGGATGAGTACATGAGCGCGCGCATTGGGTGTTGGTGTTGGAGGAGGAGGAGAGGAGGAGGAGGAGGAGGAGGAGGAGGAGGAGGAGGAGGAGGAGGAGGAGGGAGACCAGCATCGCCCTTGACATTGCGTACTACATACATACATATGGTCAAAGGAGGAGGAGGAGGAGGTAGAGTAGAAGGAGGAAGAGGAAGGACTTGTGTGTTTAAAGGGAAGTGGAGGAGGAGGAGGAGGAGGAGGGACTGAAAGGGTGGAAGATCTATAATAACTTCAGCAAATACACACACACACACACACACCACACACACACACACACACACAGCTGAAAAAAGGAAGAAATTATGTAAGGCAAAAAAGAAAAAGAAAAAGAAAGCAGCAAAGATGAAATATGAAAAGGAGGGAAAAAAAAGTGAGCAACAAACCTGAAGTAACCAAGGAAAAAGTAACCAAGGAAAAAGTAACCAAGGAAAAAGTAACCAAGGAAAAAGTAACCAAGGAAAAAGTAACCAAGGAAAAAGTAACCAAGGAAAAAGTAACCAAGGAAAAAGTAACCAAGGAAAAAGTAACCAAAGGAAAAAGTAACCAGGAAAAAGTAACCAAGGAAAAAGTAACAGGAAGTATAATAGACAGAAAAAAAGGAAGAAAAAGGAAGAAAATATTAATAAAGAGAAAAAAGGAAGAAAAGTCACCGAAAATATTAATAAAGAGAAAAAGGAAGAAAAAAGTAACCGAAAATAATAAGTTAAAAGGAAGAAAAAATCACACAAAAATTATTAATAAAAAGAGAAAAAGGAAGAAATAGTAGAAAAGTAGCAGAAAAGACTAAAATAGGCCTGACTGACTGATGACAGACTATTGACTTGACTGATTGATTGATTAACTGACAGACTGACTGATTAACTGACTGACTGATTGACTGACTGACTGACTGACTGACCGATTGACTGACTGATTGATTAACTGACTGACTGATTGACTTATTAACTAATTTACTGACTGATAGACCGACTGACTGATAGACTGACCGATTGATAGACTGACTGATTAACTGACTGACTGATTGATAGACTGACTGATTGATAGACTGACTGATTGATAGACTGACTGATTAACTGACTGACTGATTGATAGACTGACTGATTGATAGACTGACTGATTAACTGACTGACTGATTGATAGACTGACTGATTGATAGACTGACTGATTGATAGACTGACTGACTGATAGACTGACTGATAGACTGACTGATTGATAGACTGATTGATAGACTGACTGACTGATTGATAGACTGACTGATTGATAGACTGACTGATTGATAGACTGACTGATTAACTGACTGACTGATTGATAGACTGACTGATTGATAGACTGACTGATTGATGACTGACTGATTGATAGACTGACTGATTAACTGACTGACTGATTGATAGACTGACTGATTGATAGACTGACTGATTGATAGACTGACTGATTAACTGACTGATTATAGATACTGAGATAGATGACTGATGATCGACGATGATTGAAGACTGACTGATAACTGACTGACATGATTGAGAGACTAGACTGATGATAGAATGAAAGAAACTGACGAATGATGATAGGCGAATTGAAGAGGTGATTGAAGACTACTGATTAATGAAATGAATGATTGATAAGACTGACTGATTAACTGACTGATGATTGATGACTAAGGATAGATGACTATGATAACTGACTGATAACTGACTGACTGATTGATAGACTGACTGATTGATAGACTGACTGATTAACTGACTGACTGATTGACTGAGTGATAGACTGACTGACTGATTGACTTTCCTGACCAACTTTCAACCAAAAAACTATATAAAAAAAGTAACAAAAGATTATAGAAAAAGTAATAGGCCAAAAAAAAAAGAATAATAATGACGAGATTAAAGGAAGAAAAAAGAAACAGTCAAGAATGTCTAGAAAAAAGTAGAAGCAAATATAATAAAAAATTGTAAAAATGTAAAATAAAAAATAGGTTGATGAATAAAGATAGAATTGAAAACATATAAACAATGATAATTAACACTAAGAATAATAATAATGATGATGATGATGATGATGCTGATAATAATAATAATAATAATAATACGTAATAGAAAAATGTGAATATGCGATGAAGATATAAAAGTTTAAATGATATGTGCAAGAGTAAAAAGAGAAAGGGGGAGAGAGAGAGAGGAGGAGAGAGAGAGGAGAGAGGAGAGAGAGAGAGAGAAGAGAGAGAGAGAGTCACACCTGCACACACATTTATTCCTCTTTTATTACTGATATAGTGTTGTGTGTGTGTGTGTGTTTGTGTGTTGTTGGTGTGTGTGTGTGTGTGTGGGGTGTGCTGTGTGTGGGGTGTGGGGTGTGTGTGTGTGTGTGTGTGTGTGTGTGTGCCCTTTTCCTCAAAAATTTCCCGGGATCCCCAAAATTTTTAATGAGGGGAGAGAGGGAGAGGGGAGAGATGAGAGAGAGAAAGGGGGAGAGAGAGGGAAAAGGAGAAGGGGGACGGGAGAGAAGACGAAGGGGAGAGTTGGACAACCGGGGAGGGGAGAGAGAGAGAGAGAGGGGTTAGGGAAAGGGTTTTTTTTTAGGTTTCCTGTTCAAGTGTTTTTGCAAGGATTAAATTTACGCAATTAATTTAAAATAAGATTAATGATGACTGAATTTTTATTGATTTACCGAAACCCAAATGACCGAAAAGCTAGACTATCTGACTGACTGACGGGCTTTTACCGAATTTACCTGACCAATGAAAAGAATGCTAGACTGAAAGGGCTGAATTTTTACCTGACCCAAAAAACCGAATGCTAGGGCTATCTGATGACTGACGACTTTTACCTGGGCTTTACCTGACCAAACTGACCGAAAGCTAGACATCGACTGACTGGGCTTGACCTTTTCCCGACCAACTGACCGAAGGCTAGGGCTGGGTGACTGACTTACCTTTTTCCCCAAGACCCAATGCAGGGGCTATCTGACTGATGACTTTACTTTACCGACAAATGACCCAAGGCAGGCTGACGACGACTTATTTCCTGACTTTTCCGAAAAACTACCGAAGGCTGATATCTGACTGACTGACGACTTTTTTACCTGACCAACCGGGCCGAAGGATAGGGCTATCCCGACTGACTGGGGCGGAATTTTTAGCTTACTTTATTACCCCTACCAACTGAATGACTGATTGATTGGGTTTTAAGATGGAACCCCCCTGATGATTGACTGACTGATTTACCGACTAAAATGGCTGAATGACCCCCGACCGACTGGGGTAGACCGGGGCTGGGTGAAGAATGCTGAATGATTGACCCTTTTTGACCAACGTTCAACCCAAAAAAAAAAAAAAAAAAAAACACGATTAATACGAATACTAATAACAATAACAATAATAATAATAATAATAATAATAATAATAATAACTAACAATAATGATAACTTGCGGGTATCGAACTAAGGTTATGCAGCTTTTGACGCACGAGACGTTGACCACTGTACCACCGGGACGGATATTATCTACGAGGTGAAAAGAAAAAAGAAAAAGAAAGAAAAAGGAAAAAAGTAAAGAGGGGAAAATGACGGTGCGAAATGAAGGGGAAAGAGAGAGAGAGAGAGAGAGAGAAGAGAGAGAAGAGAGAGAGAGAGAGAGAGAGAGAGAGAGAGATGAGAGACGAGAGAGAGAGAGAGAGAAGAGAGAGAGAGAGAGAGAGGAGATAGAGAGAGAGAAGGAGAGATCGAGAGAGAGAGAGAGAGAGAGAAAGAGAGGAGAGAGGGGGGGGGCAGGAGGGAAATTAATAGATAACTTTCACTCACATTCAAATACGAGTAAGAGAGAGAGAGGAGAGAGAGGGAGAGAGATGGAGACGAGAGAGAGAGGAGAGAGAGGAGAGAGAAATTGAGAGAGAGAGAGAGAAGAGAGAGAGAGAGAGAGAGAGAGAGAGAGAGAGAGAGATGGGTGAATGACCTTGCCCAGACAGACTCCACGTGTACCCTTCAGTGCTAGGTGAGGGGAGATGAGAGAGAGGGGAGGAGATGGGAGATGAGGGAGAGAGGGGAGGAGATGGGAGATGAGGGAGAGGGGAGATGAGGGGAGGAAGAGGAGAGTAATGAGTAGGACTTAGCAAATAGTATTCAGTTGTATCCCATAATCTCCTCCTCCTCCTCCTCTCTTCTTCTTCTTCTTCTTCTTCTTCTTCTTCCTCCTCCTCTTATTTCCCTCACTCACCTAGCATATTCTCTCAATCTCTTTCTGAAATTCTCTCTATCTCTATCTCTATTTTTTCCTATCCATCTCTCTCTCTCTCTCTCTCTCTCTCTCATTACATAACACATTTTTTCCTCCTAAATTAACTGGGAAAAAAGTCTCATAATTTCCCAGGACATCCAACAAATCTGATTTACTTCCCTTTAAATTCCCCTCCTACCCCCCCCCCCCCCCCCCTCCTCTCTTCTCTCTCTCTCTCTCTCTCTCCCCATTACATAAAGGAGGTGAAAAAGTTAAGTTTGTTTGGGGTGTGTGTGTGTGTGGTATGTGTGTGTGTGTGTGTGTGTGTGTTTTGGGGTGAGAGAGAGAGAGAGAGAGAGAGGAAAAGAGAGAGAGGAGAGAAGAGAGAGAGAGAAGAGAGAGAGGGACGAAGCGGCATAAACTTGTTTAGGTAACAAAAGAGAGAGAGAGAGAGAGAGAGAGAGGGAGGGGGAGAGAGAGAGAGAGAGAGGACGAAGCTGGCCATAAAATTGTGAGGGTAACAAGAAAAAGAGAGAGAGGAGAGAGAAAAGAGGAGGAAGAGAGAGAGAGAGAGAGGACGAAGCTGGCATAACTTGTGAGGGTAACAAAAAAATGGGGAAAGGGGAAACAATAAAAAGGGGGAGGGGGGGAAAAGGGGGGGGAATTTGGTTAGTTGCTACGTCCCTTTAGGGCAGGAAAAAACGGGAGGGGGAGGAAAAAGGGGAAGAGGAAAAGGAGGGGGGGGAGGAGGAGGGGAGGAGGAGGGGGAAAAAATAAAGTAAACAAAAAAAATTCACCTTTCTTTTTCCTTCATTATTTTCCTCCCTTTTTTTTTCCCCTCCATATTACCTCCCCCCTCCTCCCCCTTTCCCCTCCCCCCCTCCCCCCCCCCTTTCCTCCTCCTCCTTCCCTTTCACAAACCCCAAGCTTTTAAAGGAGAGAGGGGGGGGGAAAAAGGGGGGGGGGAAAAGGGGGGAAAGAGAAAAAGAGAAAAAGAGAGAGAGAGGGGGGAGAGGAGAAGGAGGGGAAAAAGAGAGAAGGGGAGGGGAAAAGAGGATTGTGGAAATGGGGGAAAAGGAGAAGGGAAAAAGGGGAAGGACAGAGGAAGGAGTAAAAGGGGAAAGGGGGGAAAAGGAAGAAAGGGAGGGAAGGAGGGGGAAAACGGAAAAGATCCTCTCTCTTCTCTCTCTCTCTCTCTCAAAAAAGTTTAGAGTGAAGGGGAGGGAGAGTAAACAGGGGTACGTTTTTTTGTTCCTCTCTTCCTCCTCTCTCTCTCACTATGCCCCTCTATCGATGTCCTTTACCCGCTCTCATATGTTCTGAGAAGACTTTCTTATAAACAGTCTCTTTCACAATTACTTCAAATTTTGAATAAAAGTATTGAAACGAATCTGAAACTCTCTCTCTCTCTCTCTCTCTTTTCCCACACAACACACACGTCTAAATATGTTAAATTTTGGGGGTGGAAAAGAGGAGAGAGAGGGGGGAAGAGAGAGGGGAAGAGGGGGAGAGAGAGAGACAGGGGAGGAAAAGGGAGGGGGAGAGAAGAGAGGAGAAGGTTGGAAGTAAAATAGTTTTGAATGAAAGGAGGAAAGGGAAAGGGGGGAGTAAAGAAGGAAAATTAAATAAAAGGGAAAATAAAAAAGAGGGAGGAAAAGGAAGGAAGGAGGAAAAGGGGGAAAAAGGGGAAAAAGGGAAAGGGAAAGGAGGGGAAGGATAAGAGGGAAGGAAAAGGGGAAAAAGGGGGAAAAAAAAAAGGAAAAGGAAGGGAAAAAGAGGGAAGGGGGGAAGGGGGAAGGGGAAAAGGAAGGAAAAGGAAAAGGAAAAAAGAAAGAAAGTAAAAAAACGGGGATGGGGTTTTGAAGGGGAGGAAGGGGAAAAGGAGGAAAAAAAAAGAAAGAAAAGAAAAGAAGGAAAAAAAGGGAAAAAGGCGGGGGAAAAAGGGAAGGGGGGGGGGAAAAAAAAGGGGGGGAAAAAAAAAGGGAAAAAGGGGAGGGGGGAAAATACTCGAAAAAAAAGAAAAAAAGGAAAAAATCCTTTTTTCTTCTTCTGTTAGAAGAGAAAGAAAAAGAAGAGGAGGAAAAAGAAGAAAAAAAAAAAGTAAAAAAAAAAAAAAGACCCGAGTAAAAAAAATTGGGAAAAAAAAAAAATTAAATAAAGAAATAAAATAAAATAATAAAACAATAACAAAATAATAAAATAAAAAAAATATAAAATAAAAAAAAAAAAAATAAAAATAATAATAATAAAATAAAACAAAATAAAAACAAAAAAAATAATAATAATAAAAAATAAAAATAATAAAAACAAACAATAAAAAAATAAAAAAATAAAAAATAATAAAATAAAATAAAACTAAAAAAAAAAAAAAAAAAAATAATAATATAAAATAACAATAAAAAAAAACAATAACAAAATAAAAAATTTAAATAATAATAATAAAAAAAAATAAAATAATAAAATAAATAAAAATAAAAATAAAAAAATAAAAAATAAAAAAAAATAAAATTTTTGGATAAAAAAAAAAAAAAAAAAAAAAAAAAAAAAAATCCCCCTTTATTTTTTCCTTCCCCCCTTTCTCTAAAAAAAAAGGAAAAAACCTAAACCAAAAAAAAATGGGTTGGCTTTCGAACTCCTCTCTCCTCCCCCTTCTTCTCTCCCAATTTCTTTCCCCTTTTTCTCGCTAATACAAGTCACTCAATCTCCTCTTCCTCCTCTTCTTCTTCTTCTTCTTCTTCCTCCCTTAGTTAACCGAAGAGACAATGTTAGGGGAGGAAAGAGGAAGAAGAGGGAAGGAGAAGGGAAGGGAGGGAGATAAGTAAATGGAGGAGGAGGAGGAGGAGGAGGAGGAGGGGAGGAGGAGATGAAGGGTTTCCTAAATCTTATAAAACACTAACTAGTCGTGCTCCTCTTCTTCCTCCTTCCCAGTTAGATGGATAAGGAGGGGGGGGGGGGTGAGGATAAGTCTTCATCTGTACTATCCATGTTTTTCACTTGATCACAAAGCACCCTCGTAAGTATCTACCAAAAGGTCTCTTGCTGCTTGTCAAATTTTTTTTCTCTTCCAAGCTACGATTTTTCCTCTCTCTCTCTTTTTTATTTTTTTTAAACAACTAACATCATGGTTGACATGGGACTACAATCGAGGCATTAATATATGTAGATCATTTTCTCGCATGTTTTTAATGAAAATGGGACATATTAATCATCGAATAAGCATTTGTCACATGATTCACTGCGCGCCCACTATTCCTGATTATTATAGTATGAAGGGCCAGAAATATACAACTTTTCCTACACAGAGAAACTTTCTTGATGTATACATATATATAAATGCAACTGACGAATACCAGCACAGTATATATGAAACATTAATGTGTACAGCAGGGTGTTGATGGCTGAGGTACGACACTTTCTATAGACTACCACACGTGTTCTTTATCCCAAGCACCCCCTCCCTCCCTTGGTAGCCACCCGTGCGATCGTACGTCTGGCAGCGTATCTTCCTGAGACAGTTTTCGAAGATTACTATATACATATGCTATGCCACTTGGATCCGTAACTTTCTTACAGTCATACTTCACTTGAACAACAATACTGATGTACCTCATATTTATCACGTTCTTAATAATCCTGTATAAGACATATACAAGTACTACAGATATTCATTATATATACGAAGATTGTGATTAACATGGAGATTGAAGTGTATGGGATATGTATGTGAGTAATTCATGATACTATGTAAGTAGCTTCATTACTGAGAGGGGCTCTTATGTGGAGTAAACGGAAAAAACTATTTACGAAAAAATGAAGCCACTCATGTTGCCCACACGAGAAAACGGAAAAAATGTAAACATATCAGTACATGAGACCTCTGGCCTCTGCGTCTATAGGCCTATTGGCAGAGAGGTTGGTGAACCCTCTCTCTCTATCATCAGCTAATATTATGTATCCTGAGATAAGACTGTTATCTCGAAACAGTCTTTTTCACAAATGTTAATTCAATTGTGAATAAAAGTATTGAATCTGAATCTGAATCTCTCTCTCTCTCTCTCTCTCCAATTATGATCTTACTTGTGCATTTTAAGAGAGAGAGAGAGAGAGAGAGAGAGAGAGAGAGAGAGAGAGAGAGAGAGAGAGAGAGAGTTCTATATCTCTTTTCTAACTTTTCTTATTTTTTTTCTAATTATTTTCCTTCTTTTAACATAATTTTCCTTAATCTATTCTTCATCTCCTTCCTCCTCTACTTTTCCTCTTCCTCCTCCTTCCTCTTCCTTCTTCCCCTCCTCTTCCTTCTTCCATTTCCTTCTTCCTCCTTCCTCTTCCTATGAAACACAACCCTCACTTCCTAATTCTCTTCTTCCTCTCTCTCTACTTCCTTCCTCATAATCAAATAACAAGTATCTCTCTCTCTCTCTTTCTCTCTCTCTCTCACTGTCTATATACGTATCTCTGTCTCTTTCTGTCTGTCTTTTTTATGTCAGTTTGCCTATCTCTCTCTCTCTCACTGTCTATATACGTATCTCTCTGTCTCTTTCTGTCTGTCTTTTTTTGTCAGTTTGTCTCTCTCTCTCTCTCTCTCACACACTGTCTATATACGTATCTCTCTCTGTCTGTCTTTTTTTAATGTCAGTTTGCCTCTCTCTCTCTCCTCTCTCTCTCTCTCTCTCCAAACCACACGAGAATTCACTTTAACCCCAAAACATAAAGCTTAATTTACCCCCTTGACCTGACTTCCCCCCCCTCTTTCCCTTTCCCCCCCTTTCTCCCCCTCCCTAATAAGTCCCTCCCTCCCTCCCTTCCTCCCCTAAAGTGTTAATTTGCTTGAGTCCCCAAACATTTATAGAATTATCCTGAAATTTGGAGGAGAGGGGGGAGGAGGAGGAGGAGGAGGAAGAGGAGGAGGAGGAGGAGGAGGATGGAGGAGGAGGAGGATAGGAGGAGGAGGAGGAGGATGGAGGAGGAGGAGGATACAGGAGGAGGAGGAGGAGGAGGAGGAGGAGGAGGAGGGAGGAGGAGGAGGAGGAGGGAGGAAAATACGTGGTTGGAAAAACAGGTTAGAAGATGAAGAGTAAATTGTAAGGTAAGGAGAGAGAGAGAGAGAGAGAGAAAAGAAGAGAGAGAGAGAGAGAGAGAAGAGAGAGAGAGAGAGAGAGAGAGAGAGAGAGAATCCTAAACTCTCTCTCTGCAATAAAAAATACGATCCTCCTCCTCCTCCTCCTCTTCCTCTTCCTCCCATTATTCCTCTTCTTCCCATTCTAAACCCTCTCTCTCTCTCTCTAATTGTCTTTATTACCTACTCTTTTCTCTCTCTCTCTCTCTCTCTCTCTCTCCTCTCAGCCTGCCAACAGAGGGAAGGGGTGGAACAGGCCTAAGCAATTTCCATAGGTCTAAATACCTGTGTATCGACATAGGCTCAGGGGGGAGGGAGAGAGGGGGAGGGGGAGGGAAGAGAGGGAAATGGGGGAGGAGGAGGGAAGGGGGGGAGGGGGAGGGAAATGGGGGGGGGGGGGGGAAGGGGGGGTCTGTTGGTAAAGGGGGGGGTTTAGGAGCCTGATAAGTGAATAGCTGAGTAAATAAATGAGTAAATCAATAAATAGGTATAATAATAATAATAATAATAATAATAATAATAATAATAATAATAATAATAATAATAATAATAATAATAATAATAATAATAATAAATAAGTAATAATGAGTCATATTTTTCTTCCAAGTTTAAATTAAGTTCAAGGCTAGTTCAGTTTACAGTAGATAACACTAAAGTCGCCAGGACAACGTTTTTTTTTTCGATGTACTGTACAGACGTGTGGTGGCGTTAATACTTACATTTCTACCGTAGATAACACTAAAGTCGCCAGGACAACCCTTTTTTTTTTTCGAAAAATTTTACTGTATAGACGTGTCGGTGGCGTTAATACTTACATTTCTACCGTAGATAACACTAAAGTCGCCAGGACAACCGTTTTTTTTCGATGTACAGACTTGTGGTGGCGTTAATACTTACATTTCTACCGTAGATAACACTAAAGTCGCCAGGACAACGGTTTTTTTCGATGTACAGACGTGTGGTGGCGTTAATACTTACATTTCTACATCCATGATTTCAGAACGGTTTAGAGTCTGGCTGGCTATCTGTGAGATGCTGAATTACAAAGTATCACAGAGTGCACTTCAATAGGTCGCATTAGTGTTTGTTCTGAGTCCTCCGTTCGTCGCCCCCGATAAAAAACGAGTAACAAATTACAGAAATTGAACGGACAAAGAAGGGACAAAGTTTACTATAGTATTCGTTGTCGTTGTATTTCGCTATAGGTTTGGCCTCCGTTATCTTTTCTGTCCATGATTCTCCTCTCTGTCGGCAAACTTTACCTTTGTTTCCTTTCTCTCTATTCCTCTCTCAAAGTTTTGTCCCTGTGTCGTTATCTTATGTTCCTATGTATTCCTCCTCCTCTTTCGGCAAACTTCTACGCTCTTGTTTCCTTTCTCTCTATTTCACTCTCTCAAAGTTTGTCCTGGTGTCTGTTCTTCCTATGTAGTCCTATGTATTCCTCCTCCTCTTTCGGCAAACTTCTACGCTCTTGTTTCCTTTCTCTCTATTTCACTCTCTCAAAGCGTGTCCTGGTATCTGTTTTTCCTATGTATTCTGTGTATTCCTATGTATTCCTATGTATTCGTCCTCCTCTTTCGGCAAACTTCTACACTCTTCTTGTTTCCTGTCTCTCTATTTCACTCTCAAAGTTTGTCCTGGTATCTGTTCTTCGTATGTATTCTATGTAGTCCTATGTATTCCCATGTATTCTCAATCCTCCTCCTCTTTCTGCAAACTTCTATACACTTCTTGTTTCCTGGTATCTGTTCTTCCTATGTAGTCCTATGTATTCTGCGTATTCCTATATATTACACACACACACAGCCACGCCTCTCACGGTACCTAAGTTAGTATAGTTTAATCACCCTGCGTCATACTTTACATGCTCCTGCTATACCTTCACCTTACTAAATCAACTTACTTACTTATTTACTTACTTATAAACTCAAACGCAATTAACCTTGATGTCACATACACACCCCATCTTTATGACCTAGGCTGCCCTTGTTTATGACCTTCATTGCCTACTATTTATACTTACTTACCTCCTCCTTCTCCTCTTCTCCTACTCCTCCTCCTCCTCCTCCTCCTCCTCTTCCTCTCCTCCTCCTCCTCCCCTCCTTGCCTACTACTTACCTACCGAAGCCTACTTAATATAGCCTCTTTTTTTTTTTTTGAGTATTTATTCCTCCTCCTCTGCTCCTCCTCTTCCTCCTTCCACCTCCCTCCTCCTCCTCCTCCTCCTCTCTCCCCTCCCCCTCTCCTTCTCCTGTCATGTCCTGGTCTCACAAATTTTCTCTATCAGATCTTTTTCTTTGTTATTTTGATAGTAGTGTGTTATTGCCCTTCTCTCAGATCCTACTTCCCCTCCTTTCCTTCCCTCTCCTCTCTCTCGCCCCCATCCTTCTCCTGGTCAGCCTATAATTAAGTATTTTGTTATGATAATCCCGAAGGTTGTATTGCCAAGAACTTTGTGCAGCAATAATAATTAATGATATATATATAGTTGTTTCTATTGTTGTTGTGACAGGAGTAATAACTTTGCTTTTGTTTTTATTTTGGGCTGCTATTTTTTTCAGTCATAATAATGTTTCTGATGTTATATAGTAATGATAATATGCTATTAATGATGATGATATGAATAACTGAAAATAACTTGATCATACTATGATATACTAGGCTGTACTACTATCATGATATTTTTTTTCTTTATACTAATATACACATACTATTACTAAAAGTGGGTTTACTACTACTATTACTACTACTACTACTACTACTACTACTACTACCTACTACTACTACTGCTACTACTACTTTACTACTACTACTTTACTACTACTACTACTACTACTACTACTACTACTACTACTGCTGCTACTTTACTACTACTACTTTACTACTACTGCTGCTACTACTACTACTACTACTGCTACTACTACTACTGCTACTACTGCTACTTTACTACTACTGCTACTACTACTACTGTTACTACTAGTTACTACTACTACTACTTTACTACCTACTACTACTACTACTACTGTCACTACTCCTACTACTACTACTTTACTACCTACTACTACTACTTTACTACCTACGACTACTACTACTACTACTACTTACTGCACTACTACTACTACTTTACTACTACGACTACTACTACTTTACTACTCCAAACGTGTATATTTTAATTGACCCTTTGTGGTAATGGTAATATCATTATTGTTGTTAATATTATTAGTAGCATTAGCATTATAATAATTTGGTGTAGTAGCTAGTAAACCTTCTTTGACTAAATATGTGAATTATATGAAAATGATAATGAATAGTGATATGTATAATTATCCGTTATTATTATCATCATCATCATCATCATTAGAATCACTAATATCAGAAATATAATGGATCACCTGAAGATCCGTCACCCCAGAATGTCTACCTGAAGATCCGTCACCCAGATTTCCACCTGAAGATCCGTCATCCCAGGATTTCCCACCTGAAGATCCGTCACCCCAGGATTTCCCACCTGAAGATCCGTCACCCCAGAATGTCCACCTGAAGATCCGTCACCCCAGGATTTTCCACCTGAAGATCCGTCACCCCAGGATTTCCCACCTCAAGATCCGTCACCCCAGGATTTCCCACCTGAAGATCCGTCACCCCAGGATTTCCCACCTGAAGATCCGTCACCCCAGGATTTCCAACCTGAAGATCCGTCACCCCAGGATTCCCACTGAAGATCCGTCACCCCAGGATTTCCCACCTGAAGATCCGTCACCCCAGGATTCCCACCTGAAGATCCGTCACCCCAGGATTTCCCACCTGAAGATCCGTCACCCCAGGATTTCCCACCTCAAGATCCGTCACCCCAGGATTTCCCACCTGAAGATCCGTCACCCCAGGATTTCCCACCTGAAGATCCGTCACCCCAGGATTTTCCACCTGAAGATCCGTCACCCCAGGATTTCCCACCTGAAGATCCGTCACCCCAGGATTTCCCACCTGAAGATCCGTCACCCCAGGATTTCCCACCTGAAGATCCGTCACCCAGGATTTCCCACCTGAAGATCCGTCACCCCAGGATTTCCACCTGAAGATCCGTCACCCAGGATTTCCCACCTGAAGATCCGTCACCCAGGATTCCCACCTGAAGATCCGTCACCCCAGGATATTCCCACCTGAAGATCCGTCACCCAGGATTTCCCACCTGAAGATCCGTCACCCCAGGATTTCCCACCTGAAGATCCGTCACCACAGGATTTCCCACCTGAAGATCCGTCACCCCAGGATTTCCCACCTGAAGATCCGTCACCCCAGGATTTCCCACCTGAAGATCCGTCACCCCAGGATTTCCCACCTGAAGATCCGTCACCCCAGGATTTCCCACCTGAAGATCCGTCACCCCAGGATTTCCCACCTGAAGATCCGTCACCCCACGATTTCCCACCTGAAGATCGTCACCCCAGGATTTCCCACCTGAAGATCCGTCACCCCAGGATTTCCCACCTGAAGATCCGTCACCCCAGGATTTCCCACCTGAAGATCCGTCACCCCAGGATTTCCCACCTGAGATCCGTCACCCCAGATTCCCACCTGAAGATCCGTCACCCCAGGATTTCCCACCTGAAGATCCGTCACCCTGCCAAA
>JACEEZ010006557.1:110000-117500 GCA_016584305.1 Chionoecetes opilio
GAAGGGAGGAGAGAAAAGCTTAAAGAGAGATAGGGAGACATGAAATTCTGGTGTGGTGTGTGTGTGTGTGTGTGTGTGTGTGTGTGTGTGTGTTTTAGGGGGAAGGGGGGACAGGATGTGTGTGTGCATTTAAAAGGGGAGGGGGAGAGGGGGGAAAGGGGGAAAAGATGAGAGGGGGGAGGGAAGAGGGGAAAGAATGATGACTAGTACACCCACACCCACACATAATTTATATCGTGTACAAGCATAATAGTCTATACGAGAGAGAGAGAGAGAGAGAGAGAGAGAGAGAGAGAGAGAGAGAGAGAGAGAGAGAGAGAGAGAGAGAGAGAGAGAGAGAGAGAGAGAGAGAGAGAGAGAGAGAGAGAGAGAGAGAGAGAGAGAGAGAGAGAGAGAGAGAGAGAGAGAGAGAGAGAGAGAGAGAGAGAGAGAGAGAGAGAGAGAAGAGAGAAACTTTTATAGTCTGGACAATCCACTTTTAGACCTACGTTCATATTTTTTTGGCCAGAAAATTTCATAAACGGAACCATAAAAAAGAAGAAGAGGAGGAGGAGGAAAAATAAGAAGAAAAGAAGAGGAAGAAGAAGAAAAGGAAGAAGAAAAGGAAGAAAGAAGAAGAGACAAGAAGAAGAGACAGAGGAAGAGAAGGAAGGAAGAAAAACAAGGAAGCAGAGGAGGAAGAAGGAAAAAAACACAATTTTATCATTCCCTCTTATTTTTTCCTTCCCTCCTTCCTTCTTTCCTTCCCTCCTTCCTTTTTTCCTTCCCTCCTTCCTTCCTTCCTTTTTTCCTTCCCTCCTTCCTTCTTTCCTTCCTTCCTTCCTTTTTTCCTTCCCTCCTTCCTTCTTTCCCTCTTATTCTTGGTAAATAGCCAGATGAACACCGAACTCACTTTGGTGGACGAAACTATTTTTTTCTGGTGTTTTGATGTGTTTGGAATGAATCTGCTAACCGTTTCTGTTGCAATTATTTTTTGTAACTTTTTTTAGGTAGATAAAGGTAGGTTGTTGGGTTTTTTTTAGGTAGATAAAGGTAGTTTTTTTTTTTTTTTTTTTTTTTAGTTGGGTAAAGGTTAGGTTAGGTTAGGTTAGGTAGGGTTAGGTTAGGTTAGGTTAGGTTAGGTATGGGTTGGTAGGTTAGGGTTAGGTTAGGTTAGGTTAGGTTAGGTAGTAGGTATAGGTAAGGTAGGTTAGGTAGGTTAGGTTAGTAGTTAGGTTAGGTAGGTTAGTGGTTAGGTTAGGTAGGTTAGGTTAGGTTAGGGTTAGGTTTTGGGTTAGGTTAGGTTAGGTATGGGTTAGGTATGGGTTAGGTATGGGTTAGGTTAGGGTCAGGTTAGGTTAGGTTAGGTTAGGTATGGGTTAGGTTAGGTATGGGTTAGGTTAGGTTAGGTATGGGTTAGGTTAGGTATGGGTTAGGTTAGGTTAGGTTAGGTATGGGTTAGGTTAGGTTAGGTTAGGTATGGGTTAAGTTAGGTTAGGTTAGGTATGGGTTAGGTTAGGTTAGGTGGAGGACTGTAGGTTCAATTATTTATTTTTACTTTTTTGTCATTGTTGCAAAAAAAGAAAAAAAATTGCGACAGAAACGGTTAGCAGATTCATTCAAAACACATCAAAACATCAGAAAAAAATAGTTTCGTCCACCAAAGTGAGTTCGGTGTTCATCTGGCTATTTACCTTATTCTTTCCTTCCTTCCTTCCTTCACTCTCATTCCTTCCTTCCTTCCTTCTTTCCTTCTTTCCTTCCTTCCTCCTTCCTTCCTTCCTATCTTCCTCTATCCACCATACCATCTATTTATTTATCCCCATCATCTGAACCACGGCCTTCTATACACATATATAGAAGGCCGTGTATATAGAAGGCCGTGTATATAGAAGGCCGTGTATATAGAAGGCCGTGTCTGAACCCATCCTCTACGCTACCCATTTTCTTTCAATCATAAGAGGGAGACTATCTTATTTATCTTACCCATCCTAATATCCTTCATCTCGCTTGTACTATATCTATTTGTCTATCATTACCTTACCATTACGCCTCCCTCTGTGTGTGTGTGTGTGTGTGTGTGTGTGTGTGTGTGTGTGTGTGTGTGTGTGTGTGTGTGTGTGTGTGTGTGTGTACAGGTGTGGCGGGAACAGGTATGACAGGTGAGAGAAAGCTGGTGGTGTTTGTGTGTGTGTGTGTGTGTGTGAAGAGGGACAGGTGTGTGACAGGTGGTAGAGGAGGAGGAGGAGGAGGAGGAGGAGAGGAGGAGGAGGATTACATAGGATTACATAGGAATAACAGACACCAGGAGACCTATTGGTCCATGACGAGGGTATCTGCTGAACTACATACTACTAACTATCAACTACTTGTAAGAAAACAGTTGGAAAAGGATACCATGTCCCTAAAGAGGATAGGAACACGGAAGTTTCATAGTGCAGAAAAATAGGGTATGAAATATACTAACTACAACTACCACTACCACTACAACTAATCGATCCGGGGGACTAAATATGAATTCGCAGGGCACTATCAATACCCATTTACTTTACAGTGCGCGTCAAGTCTGTTTTTAAATGTAGTTATTGTGCTGGCTTCGACAACATTTGCTGGTAACTTGTTCCATCGATCAACGACTCTCACATTGAAATAATTTTTACGGAGATCAGTGATGCAACGTTGACCGTTTAGTTTTAAACCATTATTTCTTGTTGTCACTTGAGTTGAAAGCTCGAATAGGTTCTCTTGATTAATGACATCAAATCCTTTTAGGATCTTAAAGGTTTCTATCAAGTCCCCACGGATTCTACGATCCTTTAAGGAAAACATATTAAGTTTCCGCAGTCTCTCTTCATAAGATGAATTTCGCAGAGATGGAATTTGTTTGGTTGCTCTTCTTTGCACTGATTCCAATTTTGCTTGGTCTTTTACGAAACAGGGCGACCAGAATTGGACGGCATATTCCAAGTGTGGCCTAACCAAGGACGTGTATAATTGTGTCATTACTTTCGGAGTTTTGTGTTCAAAATTGCGTTTAATAAAGCCCAACATCATATTCGCCTTTTTACTGGCAGCTAGGCAATGCGGACTGGTTTTAAGATCATTACTGATGATGACACCTAAATCCTTTTCTTGCTGTACTTCAGTTAACGATTTATTTTGCATTTGATAGTTATATTTGAGGTTATCGTTGCCTATATGCATTACTTTACATTTATCGGAATTGAATTTTAATAGCCATTTATCACTCCAGTCTGATAGTTTGTCGAGATCACTTTGTATAAGTTCGCAGTTTTCTCTAGTATATGCTTTACCGCCTAATTTGGTGTCATCTGCAAATTTTGATATTTTAGATACAAGTCCGCAGTCCAGATCGTTGATATATATCAGAAAAAGAGTAGGACCCAAGACCGAGCCCTGAGGCACCCCACTAGTAACATCTAACCAATCAGATGTTTCACCATTTATTACTACCCGGGAGGAGGAGGAGGAGGAGGAGGAGGAGTGTAAGGGCACGGGGAGGAGGAAGATAAGATAGATAAAAAAAAGTAAAAAAAATAATGCATAGAATTTGCTATAAAAAAAATAAAAAAAAATAATAAAAAAAAAAAAATCCCACTTACTGTCCATATAAAAATAAATAAATAAAATAAATTAATGAAGCGAAATTATAGGTAAATGAATAATGAAAACAATAATATATCAAAAACAATAAATGAATAAATGATGAAGTAGACAAATAAATATAACTACCTATACTAAATAATCTGTTAATAGCACCTTTGACCCCTTGAGACCCAGAACGTCATTTCCATTGTAATTTGGGTACCATTAGACAATTTTAGTGACTATAAGCAATATTTTATAGCTATGACCTGTTTAGTATCCTTGTCCACTACCTAACTAATTTGGTATCTATATTAAGTGACTTTTCTTGTTTTATGGCTAACAACAGACAATTTTATATAGCCAAGGAAAGATCTGGGCGTGAAGGGGTTAATCATTTCCTTACAAACTACCTAACCTTTCCTTTCCCATCAAATACTTTCGTTCGCACTTGTATCATATTTCCCTGCTCTCATTATACCTCCAATAAATATTTTCCCCTTCACATTATCAGAAGAAACAAAGCATAAAACCGTATATACTTGCAGATACAAGGCATAAAACCGTATATACTTGCAGATACAAGGCATAAAACCGTATATACTTGCAGATACAAGGCATAAAACCGTATATACTTGCAGATACAAGGCATAAAACCGTATATACTTGCAGATACAAGGCATAAAACCATATATACTTGCAGATACAAGGCATAAAACCGTACATACTTGCAGATACAAGGCATAAAACCGTATATACTTGCAGATACAAGGCATAAAACCATATATACTTGCAGATACAAGGCATAAAACCGTATATACTTGCAGATACAAGGCATAAAACCGTACATACTTGCAGATACAAGGCATAAAACCGTATATACTTGCAGATACAAAACATAAAACAACGCTCAAACAGGGTAGAGATTATACAGTCATGATATAAACTACTATGTATCATCTTCAGTGGCACATACAAATCAGTCGTGACGCTATAATTCGTAATATATGGCGGCTGGCGACATTAGTGCAGGTGGCGACTATTGTGTTATCTACGGTAGCAGTGTTAGGTGATACAAGATACTACGGTAAGCTCATCAAAAAGCCGAATACAATTTTTTTTTTTTTTTTTTTTTTTGCCATTGGTCAGTCATTTGGGATGGTAAAAATATGTGGATAATTTAGTTTCACCCAACCAACGATTTTCTGATGTGCCTTATGTATTTCTGGTGTGTTTTGATGTGTTTTGAATGAATCTGCTAACCGTTTCTGTCGCATTTTTTTTTTTCATTTTTTAGGTACTAGTTTTTTTTTTTTTTTTTTTTTTTTTGTTTTAGTAGTAGGTTAGGATAAGTAGGTTAGGTTTTAGGTTAGGTTAGGTTATTAGGTTAGGTAGGTTAGGTTAGTTAGGTTAAGTTAGTTAGGTTAGGTTAGTTAGGTTAGGTTAGGTTAGGTTAGGTTAGGTTAGGTTAGGTATAGGTTAGGTTAGGTTAGGTTAGGTATAGGTTAGGTTAGGTTAGGTTAGGTATAGGTTAGGTATAGGTTAGGTATAGGTTAGGTATAGGTTAGGTATAGGTTAGGTATAGGTTAGGTATAGGTTAGGTTAGGTTAGGTATAGGTATAGGTTAGGTATAGGTTAGGTTAGGTTAGGTTAGGTTAGGTATAGGTATAGGTATAGGTTAGGTTAGGTATAGGTTAGGTTAGGTATAGGTTAGGTTAGGTATAGGTTAGGTTAGGTATAGGTTAGGTTAGGTTAGGTATAGGTTAGGTTAGGTTAGGTTAGGTTAGGTTAGGTTAGGTATAGGTTAAGTTAGGTTAGGTATAGGTATAGGTTAGGTATAGGTTAGGTTAGGTATAGGTTAGGTTAGGTTAGGTATAGGTAAAGGTTAGGTAAAGGTTAGGTAAAGGTTAGGTAAAGGTTAGGTAAAGGTTAGGTAAAGGTTAGGTAAAGGTTAGGTATAGGTTAGGTTAGGTATAGGTTAGGTATAGGTTAGGTTAGGTTAGGTTAGGTTAGGTTAGGTTAGGTATGGGTTAGCTTAGGTATGGTATAGGTAAAGGTTAGGTTAAGGTTCAGGTTCTTTTTTTTCTTTTTTCGCAAAAAAAAAAAAAAAAATAATTGCCACAGAAACGGTTAGCAGATTCATTCAAAACACATCAAAACACACCAGAAAAACATAAGGCGCATCAGAAAATCGTTGGTTGGCTGAAACAATAAATTGACCAAATATTGCTACCTATATATATAAATAAGACAAGCAGTGCGATGCAACAGAGGAAAAAATTAATGATAAAATAATTGTCTTCCTACCTGACAGTCAAGCCAATGAGAATGAAGAGGTCAAGAGGAAGAGGAAGAGGAAAGTAAAGAGGAAGAGGAAGAGGAAGAGGAAGAGGAAGAGGAAGAGGAAAGTAAAGAGGAAGAGGTCAAGAGGAAGAGGAAGAGGAAGAGGAAAGTAAAGAGGAAGAGGAAGAGGAAAGTAAAGAGGAAGAGGAAGAGGTCAAGAGGAAGAGGAAGAGGAAAGTAAAGAGGAATGAGCATAACCTGAATAAAGATAGGAATAAAATAACGAGTAAATAAGGTGAAAACAGGGGTAGAAAATGAACACCACTGATGAAGATGAAAAAAAATATGTGTACTAATAATGAGAAAAACCAAAATGATGCATGTATAGTCCATTTTTTTTAACTAGGCGAAAATTCCATTCTATCGTAAGGTCTCATGCTTAAAATGATGCCTCTGTTTACCTGATAATAGGGTTAACTATGATAAAATACAACTGAAATTAAGAAGAACCGTAGTATTCCCTTCTCCTGGCATCAAATATCAGTCTATTATGCCTACGTTTACCTGATAATATGGTTAACTATGATAAAATACAACTGAAATTAAGAAGAACCGTAGTATTCCCTTCTCCTGGCATCAAATATCAGTCTATTATGCTTACGTTTACCTGATAATATGGTTAACTATGATAAAATACAACTGAAATTAAGAAGAACCGTAGTATTCCCTTCTCCTGGCATCAAATATCAGTCAATTATGTCAATGTTTACCTGATAATATGGTTAACTATGATAAAATACAACTGAAATTAAGAAGAAGCATAGTATTCTTTTCTCCTGGCATCAAATATCAGTCAATTATGCCTATATTTACCTGATAATATGGTTAACTATGATAAAAATAACTGAAATTAAGAAGAAGCATAGTATTCCTTTCTGGCATCAAATATCAGTCAGTAAGCAGCAAGGGGGCAGGATTTTTTGCCTCGTTAAAAAGACGATAGTTATACTTATTATACACAGAGAGGTAAATGGGAGTACGAATAACAAGAATAGATATAATAGATAGATAAATAGATAGAATAAGCCTACATACACCATGGATGGTATAATAGAATAGGAGGAAGATTGTGAGGAGGATAGCTAAGGCCAGGAACATGAGAGGAAATGAGAAGGAAGAAGAATAAAAGACGATTGCTTGAACTACCATAGATAACACTATAGTCGCCAGTCACTCGCCACTGCACTAATGTCGCCAGGCACAATATATCACGAATTTTAGCATCACTACAGACTTGTATGTGTCACTGAAGACGCATGCTCAGTAGTTTATATTATGTACATCACACTACATGTCTTCAGTGGCACATAAAAGTCTGTAGTGATGCTAAAATTCGTAACATATTGTGCCTGGCGACCTTAGTGCAGTGGCGAGTGCCTGGCGACTATAGTGTTATCTACGGTACAAGAACAAGAAGATAATGACTGACGAAGAAAATGACGATAAAACACAGATCAAAATAACAGAAGCAACAGAACACGTACTAAACAGGAAAAGACCCAAAACACACCACCAGTAACTACCATAAGAAAAAAAAAATAATAATAATAATACACTCAACCCTCACTATAA
>JACEEZ010006557.1:122500-133161 GCA_016584305.1 Chionoecetes opilio
ACACACACACACACATACTCACACACACACAAATAGATACACACACACACACACACACACAACACACATACTCACACACACACAAATAGACACACACACACACACAGTCTATATTTCTTTTTACCCGCTATTATATATAACTTTTAACCTCAGGATTGGTTTCTTTTACTATTTTAAGCTATTATACATTTCCACTGTAGTACATTTTCACCCACTACCTGCCTATTGTGTGATTGCATTAATAAACCACTCATTATTATTATTATTATTATTATTATACTACACACACACACACACACACACACATTTAAGCTAAGACAGTAAATCACAAAAGCTACCTTCAATACACAAACATCTAACGCTACAAAAATACACCATTCATGTTTTTGTTTGACAGAAGACCCCATCAAGCTGAGTAAGGACACATTGATGACACCAACCCCAATAATCAACACTTAGCATCAACATCAGCATCAACACCCACACTTCCTACCTTCCCCAGCCTTTGATCAGCACCCCAGGTTGACATGAAGTGCCATAAGGGTGATGGGTGGTGACCTGCTGGGGTGTGTGTGGGTGGGGGGGGGGGTTGTGATACCTGGGATATATGTAGGTTATTCACTTCTACAACCTTACTGTGTGTGTGTGTGTGTATTTACGTACTTGTATTTACCTAAGTGTAACATACAGGACAAGAGTTATGCTCGTACTGTCCCGTCTCCAAAACTACTATTATCCAGCTTTGCTTTGAAGTCGCGAGCATTCATGACATGCCTATCCAGCCTCCTATATCCTATCCTATATATATCCCCTATATCCTAGCCAGCTATCCTATCCTATACTCCTTATCCAGGTTATTGCCAGTTCAATGGATCTGTATGGGAAGCTATATTTCTTGATATCTTCCTGTCTTTCACACACACACACACACACACACACCTTCCTGTGTGTGTGTGTGTGTGTGTGTGTGTGTGTGTGTGTGTGTGTGTGTTATTCAACTAGTGGTAATATGCAGGATATGAATCAATCTTGTGTTATCTTATTTACTTTTTATTTCTTATGTTCTTCTTATATTTAACATTATATACAAAATGTGTGTGTGTGTGTGTGTATGTGTGTGTTGTGTGGGGTGGTAGTGTGTGTGTGTGTGTGTGTGATGTGTGTGTGTGTGTGTGTGTGTGTATGTGTGTGTGTGTGTGTGTGTGTGTGTTGTGTGTAGTGTGTGTTTGTGTGATGTGTGTTGTTGTGGTGTCGTGTGTGTGTGGTGTGTGTGTTTACTAGTGAGAGTTGTACAGGAAATGAGTATGCTATGGTCCTTCTGCGTATCTCATTCCTCAATCTACTTCATAATCATAATAATCTGGCTTCATATATCATCATCCAGTCATTCCATTTCAGCATCATAAATCATCATCTTTCTTTCATCATCTAATAAGACATCTGCTTTTTCCTAATGGAGATAGTTTTTTCGGTCAATTTATAGTTTCACCCAACCAACGATTTTCTGATGCGCCTTATGTTTTTCTGGTGTGTTTTTATGTGTTTTGAATGAATCTGCTAACCGTTTCTGTCGCATTTTTTTTTTTTTTTTTTTTTTTTTTTAAGGTAAAGGTTAGTTATTTTTTTTAAAGTTAGGTAAAGGTTAGGTTAGGTTAGGTTAGGTATAGGTATAGGTATGGGTTAGGTTAGGTTAGGTAAAGGTTAGGTATAGGTTAGGTATAGGTTAGGTTAGGTATAGGTTAGGTTAGGTTAGGTAAAGGTTAGGTTAGGTATAGGTATAGGTATAGGTATAGGTTAGGTTAGGTTAGGTTAGGTTAGGTTAGGTTAGGTATAGGTTAGGTTAGGTATAGGTAAAGGTTAGGTTAGGTTAGGTTAGGTTAGGTATAGGTTAGGTTAGGTATAGGTAAAGGTTAGGTTAGGTTAGGTTAGGTATAGGTTAGGTTAGGTATAGGTTAGGTATAGGTATAGGTAAAGGTTAGGTTAGGTTTAGGTTCATTTTTTTTTTTTTGGGGGGGGTCATCTTTGCACAAAAAAAAAAAAAAAAAAAAAATCCGACAAACGGTTAGCAGATTCATTCAACACATGAAAACACACCAGAAAAACATAAGGCGCATCAGAAAATCGTTGGTTGGGTGAAACTATAAATTAACCATATTTTTTCCTGGGCATACCTCAAAAAAGTGTTTTTTGCAATTCGAAAGAGTGATGACAAAATTCTAAAAATGCCCTTTTTAGACGTTTTGACTGGAAAACAAGACTCCATTTATAACAGCATCAAATAATAACTTAATCAAACCATTAAACTAAACTAACCTAGCCTATGAAAAAATTTATGTTTACACAACATTTCATTGTTACTTTCACAGTCGTTGAAACACATGCTTTCCCACATACCTGAATCCAGACACAGTCATGTTCTAAATATTTGCCGGTTAACCCCTTCACGCCCAGATCTTTCCTTGGCTATATAAAATCGTCTGTTGTTAACCATGAAAAAACGAAAAGTAACTAAATATACCAAATCAGTTAGTTGACAAGGGTAAAAAACAGGTCATATCTATTAAACATTGCTTATATTCACTAAAAATCGTCTAATGGTACCCAAATTACAATGAAAATTACGTTCTGGGCCTCAAGGGGTGAATATAACAATTTAGATTTAGTTTAGAAACACCCTTGACCTTTACGTTATACAGGGGATAATGGGGGGATCCAGTGACCCGTCTAGGAGGTTAATACACCAGGTTAGGTTAGGTTTGTCTCCCGTTTACAAGGAGTTTCGTACACAAGTTGTTTCGTACCCAGGTTTTGTAAGTTTCGTTCACTGATTTAGTGTTTTCGTACATACCTGGTGTCGTTTCGTAACTCTAGTAGTCAAGTTCAACTCTGAGCTGAGTGTACGAAACGACTATGGTTTCATATAGACTACGAAACAACTTTTTAGTGTACGAATCAACTGGTGTACGAAACAACTGGTGTACGAACTGACTGCACCCCTGTCTCCCCCACCCAAAACCCTGTTTCCCGACCAGGTCCCCAGGTTTGTTTGGTAGAGGGGAATAATTTACGTAAAAAGAGTTGGTACATTTCTATAAGAGGACCGAAATTCCCTACACAACTGGAGTAAGGTTTCTGTTCACCTTAATGGATTCTAAGAAACATTCTCTCTATGAGCTTCCGTCGCAAATCACTACTTTCTGAGATATAAGATGTTTTTAGTATGAAGGAGTGTATAAGAAATATGAAAATTAATCTAACCTAACCCCACCTTTTGTCACACGAACCCTAACCTAACCTAACCCCACGCTTTAACCTCCAAACTAAAGCCAAATCGTCATTAAAAAGTCTCAGCGGCAAGGGAAGAAGAGGCGATGCAGGTCACAAGAGGAAGAAGAGTGTGGCGGACGTAAACACTTGTCTCTCGCCTCCCTATAAACAACATGTCATTATCTCCAAAAGTAATGATTTGCGACGGAAGCTCATAGAGAGAATGTTTCCTAGAATACAATAAGGTAAACAGAAACCATACTCCCAATTGTGCAGGGAATTTCGGTCCTAGTGTAAAATAATACCAGTTGGAATTGTTGTTGTGCAGTTTTACCTGGGTTGGACTAAACACCGCAAACCACCAGCAAACCACCCACAAACCACTGAAACTCCCTCACATTGCATGCAAATCAATAGCAAAACATTAATATCTTTCAGGAAACTAACCACAAACCTCCAAAAACTACCACAAACCTAACCTTGTGGGTGGTTTGTGGGTGGTTTGTGGTGGTTCTTAGAGGTTTGTGGCTAGTTTGCTGAAAGATATTAATGTTTTGCTATTGATTTGCATGCAATGTGAGGGAGTTTCAGTGGTTTGCTGGTGGTTTGCGGTAGTTTACGGTGGTTTGCGGTGTTTAGTCCGACCCGTTTTACCCCTCCACTACCTTATGAGTGGATCAGGCCACCACTTCATTAATACCGCATGCATGGCCTTGGTGCCGCGACTGTGTTCCATACCCTGTCACCCCCACGAACACACACACACACACACACACGCCTCTTGAAACCACCCACCACATGGCACACACAACACACACCAAACACACCATAACTCA
Source organism: Chionoecetes opilio (assembly GCA_016584305.1). Taxonomy (NCBI): domain Eukaryota; kingdom Metazoa; phylum Arthropoda; class Malacostraca; order Decapoda; family Majidae; genus Chionoecetes; species Chionoecetes opilio. Next base: position 126,604 of record JACEEZ010006557.1, read on the forward strand.
TACACAAAGACCTGTACTAACTCATGTCATCCATAGAGCCATGCAGGGAGTGGTGGGTGAGGTGGATGAGGCGGCAGGTGGATGCTAGGTGGATGTACAACACTCCTCCACACACACAAAGAACTTCCACCACCACCACCACCTCACCGGCCTCACCACCACCACCACCACATTCACCACCCTATTTCTCCCCCTTCCACACATCTCACCTGCATGGAATCGGCGCTTATTATTTCTCCTTTGAACCGCACTGCTATTTCCAAGGCGAGTTTTGATTTTCCTGTCCCCGTAGCGCCGAGAACCACGATAACAGGCAGCCGGGCAGCTCGGTTTGCCAGCCCGGTGGCCATGTTGCCTCAATCAGCTGATCGATCTCGAGACTGAGCTTGATGGTACACTGGAAACAAAGCACAACAACAATCCTCAAAACTTTGATTTATGAAGCTCTATGTATCTATTGATTGATGTAGCTTATGTTCTATGTGTTTCTTTTGTTATTATTTTTTTTCAAGTCTGTGTGTTTGTTCATGCATGTATACACTCTTTTATGGTGAAGGAAAACAATGATTTTAGGTCTGGGACCGAGTCTTTTTTTTGTACATTTGTGCGTATAGCGCGTGTAGGCCGTGACCTCCAGGGGTGGGAATGGGATCATGGAGGTAGTATAGGTTTTATACTTTTTCTATCCATACTACCTCCAGGGGTGAGGGTGGTAGGCTCTGGAGGTTCACTTGAGGGCTGTGATGGTTGGCCCTCGCCCGTGGTGGCGCAGGCAGGATTGTTATAGTGACGCCTGTGATTAGAGGCTCCGGGAGCCTCTAATCTAGAGCCCAGGGGATACGATATAAGACACTTTGATCCTATCTAGACACTTTGCAAGTACCAACTACAAGGTTATTGACTATACAAAGCGCCACCACGTCAGCACGAACTAGGCGGACTCGAACCGCTGACCGAATGCGCAGGGACGCTACACATTGCGAGCTCACGTCTCTACCAACCTTGCCACCCTGACGAGTAGAGCCCAGGGGAGTCCCACTCCCCGGACACAGGGGAGTGGGACTCCCCTGGGAGTGGGACTGTGTCCTCCGATGCACTCGCCATCGAAGGTAAAGTTAATGGGCAGCATGTGGGTGTTCTTAGGCCACTCGACGGTACTGAAAGATCTTGAGTGGATATTCGCCCTCATCGGGGGTCGAACTTGGGTCACCGAGAACGCCCCTCGGAGACGCTGATGCCCATGATGATGATGATGATGATGATGATTGCCAGGGGAATAGCTGACAGGGTTTATTAGATGTGTGTGTGTGTGTGTGTGTGTGTGTGTGTGTAACTGTAATTAAATGTATTATTTTTCAAGCAGTGATATTTATTGTTTATGTACAATTTCCAGACTTCAGTCAGCATTGTGTTCATGTTGATAAGAAGAGGAGGAAGATTCTTTGTAATGTTATGCTATTGTGTGTGTGTGTGTGGCGTGTAAATTTATATATTTACTACAACGCGTTCAGCTCACAACTTGTTTCTGACACAGCCACACTTACCCATCAAAAGTTATAGTAAATGGATGGATCTACAATTGTATCCCCGGCATTTCCAATTATCTAGCGAGAAAAAAAAAATCGGATTTTTAGCTGCTGAAAATATTCCAAAATTGACGAAAATCAGGCTTTTTGTTATTTTACCGCAAAACTATGAGTCGTAGAAGAACTTATTGAAGTAACAAAGGTTCATCTTGAGGTGTTCTACATGATGCAGTAATCGGTTGTTCAAAACACCTCATGGTTGTCGAGAAAATTGAAATTTTGTATAAATGTACGAATATGCTATTTTCTCGCTTATTTACCTATCAATATTTTTTGGCTTTACGCCAAATGATAGCCCTTGCCCTACTTCATATTTACCTATATACCTCTTGCACCTATCTGCCATAGTTTTTTAATTATTGAAAAAAACGTGATTTTTGAAAAAAAATCAAGGCATATCCCTTGCAAAATTTGCCAAAAATTTTGAAAAATAGATTTGCTTGAAAATTTGTTCCTAGCAGTTATCAGGCATTCTGAACACGAATCTGGAGTCAATTTTCAGTTACAATAATTAGAAGTCCCTATTTCATACCCCTTGCAAAATTTGCCAAAAAATGTGAAAAAAAATTTGCTTGAAAATTTGTTTTTAGCAGTTATCGGGCATGCTGAACACGAATCTGGAGTCAGTTTTCAGTTACAATGATTAGAAGTCCCACTGAAAAAAGTGAAAGGGGGCGGCAGGGGAAAGGGGGGGCAAGGGAAAGGGGGCGGCAAGGGAAAGGGGGGGCAAGGGAAAGGGGGGGGGGCAAGGGCAAGGGGGCGGCAAGGGCAAGGGGGGGCAAGGGCATGCACTGAGGCAAAAAAGGGAAAGATACGAAATGAAAGCTTCTTGAAAAGGGAATGGAGGAAATATAAACAAGCGAATTTATGGAAGGGGAGAGAGAGAGAGAAGGGGGTGAGGGGAGAGAGAGAGAGAGAGAGAAGGGGGGGTGAGGGGAAAGAGAGAGATATGGGGTGAGAGAGAGAGAGAGAGAGAGAGAGGAGAGAGAGAGAGGAGAGAGAGAGAGAGAAGAGAGAGAGAGAAGGGGGTGAGGGAAAGAGAGAGAAGGAGGGTGAAGAGAGAGAGAGAGAGAAGAGAGAGAGAGAGAGAGAGAGAGAGAGAGAGAGAGAGAGAGAGGAGAGAGAGAGAGGAGAAGGGGGGTGAGGGAAAAGAGGAAGGAGGGTGAGAAGAGAGAGAGAGAGAGAGAGAAGAGAGAGAGAGAGAGAGAGAGAGAGAAGGAGGGGTGAGGGAGAGAGAGGAGAGGGGGGAGAGAGAGAGAGGAAGAACAGCAGAAAAAAGGGAAAACTGAAAGATAAGAATTGAGAGATGTTTGAAAAGTGAAAAAGGGGAAAAGGATAAAAAAGCGAATTTACGGACGACATGAGACACGAAAGAGAAAAATAAATAGAGAAAGATATACGACTACACAAGTTTACATTATTATTCTTTTCATCGGTGTAACATAAAAGTTTCTTCACACTATGTTATTGTATGAACTAGAGTATCAAAATAAAATAGACAGATATAGCGAAAAGGAAAGAAAATCAGAGGAAGAGTGAGAGAGAGAGAGAGAGAGAGAGAAGAGAGAGAGAGAGAGAGAGAGAGAGAGAGAGAGAGAGAGAGAGGGAGTGGAGAGAACATAAAAACATAAGAAAAAGAAAATAAGGAAGCTACAAGAAGTATGAACTAGATTATCAAAATAAGATACAGACAGATATAGCGAAAAAGAAAGAAAATCAGAGGAAGAGTAAGAGAGAGAGAGAGAGAGAGAGAGAGAGAGAGAGAGAGAGAGAGAGAGAGAGAGAGAGAGAGAGAGAGAGAGAGAGAGAGAACATATGAACATAAGAAAATAAGGAAGCTACAAGAAGCCCTGAGACCTACACGCGGTAGTTACTGTTACTTAATTTTAACACTAGGGGAGAGCGGGGCAGGTTGCATCGAGGGTAGGTTGCATCATTGCCTCTAACTCGCATTAACTTTTTTTATTATTATTATTGTTGTAGTTGTAGTAGTAGTAGTTTATAGTAGTAGTAGTAGTAGTAGTAGTAGTAGTATTAAGACGATGTACGTACGTGTGATAATATGCGAGTTAGAGGCAATGATGCAACCTACCCTCGATGCAACCTGCCCCGCTCTTCCCTACCTGGTAACCTACATCCACCTTTCATCCCCATCCATGAAATTGTCCAGCCTCCTTTAAAACTCCCCCATTGACTCCCCACTAAGATACTACTACTTGATAACCGTGTCCATTCTCTTGACAATGTGAATAACTCAGAAACTAACAGAGGTCATGACAGATACACTTTCTCTCTCTCTCTCTCTCTCTCTCTCTCTCTCTCTCTCTCTCTCTCCTCTCTCTCTCTCTCTCTCTCTTCACCGTTCTCATATACTAAAGACAGAAACAAATCAGAATTAACAAGACAATAAAAACAACAACAACAACAACAACAACAATAATAACAATAATAACAATAATAATAATAATAATAACAATAATAATAATAATAACAACAATAACATCAATGTCTATAACGTTATCAACTGTGTGTATTGTTCTCAAAGGAAAGGAAAGGCGGGAAAAACCAAACAGCGAGAGAGAGAGACAGAGAGAGAGAGAGAGAAGAGAGAGAGAGGGGAGAGAAGAGAGAGAGAGAGAGAAAGAGGAGAGAGAAGATGAGATGAGAAGGGAGGTCATTGGTATAGATAATCTGCATCTGTTAGACTGTTACGGTAATTAATCTTATCTGTTAACGACCCTGTACTGTATCAAGAGCCTTTGCCTTACCTAGAGAGAGAGAGAGAGAGAGAGAGAGAGAGAGAGAGAGAGAGAGAGAGAGAGAGAGAGAGAGAGAGAGAGAGAGAGAGAGAGAGAGAGAGAGAGAGAGAGAGAGAGAGAGAGAGAGAGAGAGAGTTACCTTGTCCTACGTACTCTTTCTCTAATGGTCAAGTGTTATGAATAAGTTAATGACCTTTTTTAACCTGTTACGACGTGTTACTAATAATGTTACTAATGTGAGAGAGAGAGAGAGAGAGGAGAGAGAGAGAGAGAGAGAGAGAGAGAGAGAGAGAGAGAGAGAGAGAGAGATAATCCTCAATATTTACTGCCTTAACTTATTTACCTTATAAGTCATAGATGAGATTAATTACTGTTTAAATAAAAAATTAAAAAAAGAAAGAGAGACGAGGAGAGAAGATAAAGGTGGATATGGAAGAGGAGGGAGGGAGAGGAGGGAGGGGGGAGGAGGAGGGGAGAGAGGAGGGAGGAGGAGGAGGAGGAGGAGGAGGAGGAGGATTGGAGGGAGGAGGAGGAGGGGAGAGGGAGGAGAGGAGGATGTGAGGAGGAGAGGAGAGGAGGAGGAGGAGGAGGAGAGGAGGAGGAGGAGGATGTAGGAGGAGGAGGAGTGAGGAAGGAGGAGGAGGAGGAGGAGGAGGAGGATGAGGAGGGAGAGGAGGAGGAGAGGAGGAGGAGGAGAGTATATGAGTGAGTGAGAGTATTGAGGGCAAAGGTGGAGAGGATGTGGAGCAGAAGGAGGATAGGAGGAGGAGGGGAGGAGGAGGATGGGGGAGCAGGAAGGAGGAGGAGGAGGGAGGAGGGAGGAGGAGGAGGGAGGGGGAGTGAGGCCAGAGAATAGCCCATCTGGTCTGGTTCACTCTCTTAATCTCGTGAGGAAATACCACTCTCTCATCATCTCTCACTCCTCATCTCGTAATACTCTCTCTCTCTCTCTCTCTCTCTCTCTCCTCCTCTCTCTCTCTCTCTCTCTCTCTCATCAAGTCTCATCTCCTTTATCTCATTGTTCTGGCTTGTCTGTTTTGTTTGTGATGTGTGTGTGTGTGTGTGTGTGTGTTGTGTGTGTGTGGTGTGTGTGTGTGTGTGTGTGTGTGTGTGTGTGTGTGTGTGTGTGTGTGTGTGTGTGTGTGTGTGTCATTCACCTGTACATCTTGTCTACGCCAGCAAATCTCCTCGAGTGGGTATCGAGCTGGCGACCTACTCAGCAGGGAGTGGAATAGTATCCTGTGTGTGTGTGTGTGTGTGTAGGGGCGCTTTGATACTACGCTTATATAGCCTACATATTCCCACACCAATCATCTGAAACCCCACACACACACACAAACACAACACACACACACACACACAACCACACACGCACACCCTGAATCTCTCTCTCTCCTTCCTCTCCTCTTCTCCCCCTCTCTCCTCTCCCTCTCTTCTCTCTATCCTCTCTCTCCTCTCTCTCTCTCTCCCCCTCTCTCTCTCTCCCAACCCCCTCAGGGGGCAGGTTGGTAGGGGTCGTGAGCTTGCGTGTAGAGTCCCGCGCATTCGGTCAGCGTTCGAGTTCACCAAGTTTGTCCTGGCGTGGTGGTATTTTTGTATAGTCAATAACCTTGTAGGGTACTTGCAAAATGTCTAGATAGGGATCAAAGTAATCTTATCTTTTCTTTCTATACTTCTCTCTCTCTCTATCTATTCTATCTATCTATATAAACTATCTTTTGTCCCGTCTGTCTGTCTGTCTGTCTGTTCTTCCCTTCTTTCTGCTCTCGATCTCTCTCTCTCTTCTCTTTTCCCCTCTTCTCTCCTTTTTCCCTTCTCTCTCTGTCTGTCTGTTTGTTTTTCTCTCTCTCTTCCCACTCTCTCTCTCTCTCTCCTCTCTATCTCTCTCCTCCTCTCTCTTCTCTCTCCCCTCTCTTCTCTCCCCTCTCTCTCTCTCTCCTCTTCTCCTCTTCTCTCTCCACTCTCCCTCTTCTCAATGAATATTCTATTCCCCGCCTTCACTGCAGTATTTCCCACGGGACAGAGAGAGGAAAGAGAGAGGAATTGCGTGTGCGTGACGTGCGAGCTGTGCGAGAAGTGAAGATGGCCCCACACAAAACTGTTTTGGCAGGTTCGAAGGGTTAACAAAGGTACTCTCTCCCTCTCTACTCTCCCCTCCTCTCCTCTCTCGTCCTTCCTCCTCTTCTCTCTCTTCTCCCTCTCTAAATTTTCCC
>JACEEZ010006558.1:0-17751 GCA_016584305.1 Chionoecetes opilio
TTTACTGAATATCCTTGATGTTAGTGTAGGCATGGTAGCAGTCGTATGTGATCCTTTTGTTCACGCCAAACCTTGGGATGCCGAATGCCATGCCTGATGGCCGTTTGGCCACGCAATCCATCTCCTTAAAAGTAGGTCACCAGGGGTTGCATGCTACGTGGAGGGGCCCTTCCTTCCTGATCACATATACGGCACTTGAGTAATGCAGATACTTTGCTTTAGAACACTTCTTTGTAAGAGGTTTCTTCTAGACTGTCCGGGGTAAAAATTCCACATATTTAACAAAACCTGTAGATGCATTCACGGGGCGCCGTGGTTACGGCGCTCCATCATCAGGCCCGGTACAAGGTCCTATATACGGTAAGACCACTAAAATTAGACTCCACTAATCAACACATCATGTGTGTTGTGAAAAATAATGTTTAATTTGTCAATAGCGTACGATCAGTATGGTAAATGTACTACCGCCTTCTCCCCTCGCCAATACGCAGCGCGCACACCCTCCCCTAACTCACTGCACAAAACCACAACCGACTCAAAAAACCTGCACTGACCTAGAATGGCCGTGAGAAAAAAAAAATTTGAGTTTCAAATGAAAACATTGGTGAAACCTATTTCTGCTTGATTTTATACCCATATTTTTTCATGAATTTCGTCGTTTCTCAAAACTGACGTGATAAAGTTTAATTGAACACTCAATTCGAGTTCAGGGCAGGGTCGATTTACCTATAATCACTTCCTTTAGTCAAAGACCCATATCTTCGTTTTTTTTTGTCGACCTAGTGTAAGCTACATAACCAATCTAGATCTAACCTAAGCTAACCTAAGTACCAAATCTAACCTGGGGAGCTAACCAAATCTAACCTAAACCTAGCGAACCAAATCTAACCTTCCATACACCCAAGGGTGGGGAGACCTACCCTAACCTAAACAATGTTTTTTCCCCCCTTTTAAAAAAAACCCTGGAACCTTCCGGCGGGGGTTGGAGGAGTTCTCAACACTTCGGTCACATTATGTGACGATCGTCAGGTTCACAACGTCTCTGGACTCAGAAGAAGGTCCAAAGATTTTCCATAATCTAGGGAATTTTTACAACACTCGGCGGGCTGAACTCACAACTATGTGGTTGCGACGCATATTATAGTACCCAGCCCAATATCCCGCATTCCCCCAGGTCGCCCATGCTAGCTCTGGGGTCAAGGGAAGTAGGGGCGAAACACTGAATTAAGCCTTTATATTTTTTTTTTTTTTTTTTTTGTTTTTTCTTTGCGCAATAAAATCTCCATTGACAACCTCACCATTGTAGGCCAAGAAAAATAGTCTTTGTCTCTAAAACGACTCGCGAACTCTCGTCCATATTATCCGAGGACGGTTATAATTACTGCCTTGTGTGTGGCATTAAAGTTGTAGTAGAACATTCTTTTCATGAATCGTAAAAAATATAAGCTGCAAGGTGCTGGTGTGAGCCCGCCAACTTTCTGCGGATTATGCACACAAAAACTAGTTAACGAAATAGGAAATTTAGGTCTTATTACTTCTATTGCCGTTTCTTTAGCTGTGGTCCTTTCCTGTGCTGTATGTTTGTTTTTTGTGCATGAATGTTTTCTAAATTCGATAAGTGAGTCAAGTGTTGTTAGTTTCGGGTTTAGGTGTATTTACCAAATTTTCTTACTTACATCTTTTTATCCCACGGTGTGTGTGTCCGATCTTCACACCCCTCCCAGATAACTTACCAGAATCTTACAAACGGTGTTGGTCCCATGTTCTGCCTTCTCACAACAATTTTCTCACGATGAGAATGCTTCATCAGACTAATAATTCCTTACCACAAAGCTGAGGTCATCTCCAAGCCTGTGTGACAATGGTATAAATTTCAACTGTGTGCGTGTGTGTGTGTGTGGTAAAGCTTGTGTCAACTGTGTATTTTTGTTTACTATTACTTGATATCACAAAACTTTTCTTCAATTTAATTGACAGTAGGCTGACCAACATATTTAGTACTAACCTTTATGATTGCTTTCTTTCTTTTTCAGGGAATCTCATGCTTGTCCACTTGGCTGCCAATGTGTGCGGCACATAGCCTACAGACCTAATCCTCACAGCTACCTTCAGTATGCGAGCCATCTACCAAGTTTTGAGCACAGTTTTAACGCTTCACCAACGACCAGAACGAGTGCAGAAGCGGCAAACGAACTACATTCACTCAGTGGAATTTCACCAATGTGCAGTTTGGGGCTTTCTGGATGGCAAGAGAGTGCTTATAATCAAAACCCGCCACGTTACAGGTTCTGACATATTATGATGTTATAAGGCCCTTTCACTCTCATAATGATGGCATAGTGGATGCAAACGGCTGTAACTTTTTATTGTGTGTGGGATGTAGGTGCAAGTGGTCTAGCCAGTGACTGCAGGAGTGTGGGACAGATGTGGTCTCAAAGATGCTCGTCGGAAAGCAGGTTAAATATCCACCGTTGCATCTCTTCCCTTTCCAACAGGCGTGGGTGCCGATGTCCGTAGGTTGGGATGATGCATTTCCTCTGAAGAAAACATGTGGATGAAACCATATTCCAGGGAAGACCTCACAGATAAAATTTATTGTTTTTGTAATTATCGTATGTCTCGTGCAGGCATACATTCAAAAAATGCATTGGATCTTGGCTGGAAGGTTTCAGGGTTTTAAGAAGCCCATCAACACATCTCCAGATTTAAAGGATTAGTGCGCCTTGCCACTGTACGCTCCATAATTACTTACTGGTACATGCAGAGGGCGCAGTGTTCACCATCATCACACGTTACCATAGAAATGACAACGGAAACGGGTGGACTGCATAATGGAGCCAGGTGACTTGAACCTCTTCAGTGTTGTGGCGAGGACATGGAATGAGCAAAGGTGGTGCGCAACAATTTACGCCTTACTTCAACAATGAAGGAAGAGTCCCCAACATGGCAAGTCGGTGGCGGGTGATCCAGCATGAGCTAATTCACTCCCGCATGTCAACACATACGTTACACGGTTTAATTTTAAGTAGCGGTCCAGACCCCGTTGTTTCTAGGTGCATAATTTGTGAATGTTCGTTCAAAAGAACTAATCCACATAATAATAATTCTTTACACCCTTATTTCCACTAATAACATGATTTTGTAAAAACGAAAGTGCGGGAAAAACAACAGCCCCTTCCAGCCTTGGCGGCGAAACTTGCTGGCGACGTCACAGCATGTAAGCCTCCAGCCCCCGCCCGACCACAGACACACGGAGACTCGGAGGAGAAAATACAGTACGTACCTGAGAATCTCGGGCTTTCTGATAGATTTGTTGTACATAATATATCCAGGAAACCCAAAAATGCCCCCAAGTACAACAGTTTTCGGTCCGACTCCGCCATCTGAATCAGGCAGGGCGGAGGCTTCTCTGTGACGTTTCGAGACCGTGGTGTGGTCTCTGCAGTCCGGCGTGGGTGGTGTGTGTTTTTTGAGAGCTTCGGGGAATTTACCGGAATTTGAATGCGGTCATTTAAAAACGGGTGACTGATGCAAAAAGTACAACATATTGTTGATATAAGCTCAATCATGCTAGATTTTGACTACATTAAATCAGGAATGTGCAATGGCTGGACGATTACTTTAAGATCGGTATTATTGTATTTTTTTATTTAGTGTAGAAATTTGACTGAATTTGGTCATGATTGAATGCGTTTACATGCCATGCCGTGTGTGTGTGTTTGCTTTTCTTATAAACGTAGAGTTATAGATATCGGTGCTATATTAATCTAGCTTTTTCTTTGACATGTAAATTAAAATCACACTGTCAAATTTTAAGGCATGATTGTCACTAATAAATGACTATTTGCCTGTTTTTTTCTAGTAACTGTATGAATATCTATTAAAGTTAACATCTTCATTAGTAGCAATATCATTACATATTACGGGCATTTGTTTAATATGTATACTGCATGATGCCTATATTTAGTTGATGATGAAAGAAAATTTCTATAGCATGTATCTCAGTGCGACTTTATGATGATTGTTTATGCTACAAGGTGAATTGTGTTTTTCCAGAGAAACATAGAGGTCAACTGGCTACGTATGGCAAGAATAAAAGGGTCCTGGGTGTAAGGAGAATAGTGAAGGGACGATAAGGGAAGGGTAAATAACGGGAGGTTACGCAGGTTGTTAGATCAAGTGTAGGATGTGGATTTGTTGGAGGAATGAGGTTAAATTTTCAGGAGAAGGAGGGAAGGAGTGTGTGGAGGATGTCCGCAGACAGGGAGGTGGATAGTGGGAAAGAGGACCAAATGAGGGGAAGAACTGGAATGGTCAGGAGTAAGATGGGTGCACGGATATTGCGGACATGTTGGACAGTGAGGAACTTGACAGTGGTGTGCGGAGGGTTGGGGTGGAGTGCGTGAACATGAGCTAGGAGTGTGTGAGGTTTGGTATGCCTTAATGCTTTACTCCTAACTCTAGAGTTAACTCTAAAGGGATTTTTCTTTCTTCAGGTAAATTGTTGACCTTGTTGTTCATGTTCACCATCAATTATTAATGAATGGGATGAAGAAGCCTCCACCGTTTCACTCAGCTGCTCCGCCCCATTATCAACAATATCCGTATAGTTCCTCTGGTGGGGGGGTGGGTGCAGGTGCGGGGTGCGGGTGGTTGTTGGCACGCTGGGTCGCGAGCAGCGTACAGCAATCCATGGCACTCGGTCCTCTATCGGGGTCAATTAGTTTTTCCTCCTCGTCTTTCGCTGGCTGACTGGCTTGCACGACTGGTGAGGCTGGAGGGACATGACGGTGGGTGGGTATTCCGGTGCTGCCTGCAACTGATTGATGATGGTGATGGTGGCGGGAGGTGTAACAGTGTGCTGCATGAAGCTGATGGTGACAGTGCTGATAAAGATGTGCGGTGATGATGGGTCTGGGATTTTGTGATAATGGTGAAGACACCTGGGTAAATGGTGGAGGCTTCTTCATGGTGCGCGCGTGTTTTTCATTAAATAATGTGTTGAATTGAACAAAGGGTGTCAACATTTTCCTGGAAGAAGAAGCCCTTTAGAGTAACCACGGAATTATAATTTTCCCTGAATAAAAAATTAATTATAACAATTTACTATTCAAGGTGAGAATACATCACCTAAAATAACACATACACCATCAATCCAATCGATCATTGAGGGCGTACGCCGGGGGGGCGCGTCGCCTCGCCCACCCTACTCCACCACTCCCAGGGGTCCACCACGCGCGAGTCCCCCTGCAGGGCTCCTTTTCCAAATATACCAGCAGCTATCGACAAAAACCATCAACTTGCCCCCAGCCACGGAGTCCTGTGTGGGTGACCAGCCCTTGGCCTCCTCCAACACCGGATTGTCTCTAGATACAACCCGGTATGGGAAGGATCTGTTCAGGAGTAGCGTGCCACAATACTCATATAGCCGAATTTGGCGCTGACGGACTAATGCAGGTATAGCCTGCGATTCAGTCCGCGGTGCAATCGCTGATTTGCGACTTACTTCATCCAGCGATCCCATGATTCTGGCGAAGACACTTATTACCAAAGGCATTGATTCGTCTCTTCAAGTCACTATTGTAGTGTCCATGTCTCACACCATAGAGTGGACGGGACACAAGCGACTTGAGACCGTCTTTGTCCCTCCTGCACAGTTATCCGACACACAAATACTCCCGCTGAGCCGAGTCCATAGCAACCGTGGCTATGCCATCCGCCGTAAATGACTTCTTACGTGACCCGCCTCATTATTGACTGCGCTACTAAAGCGAGTCTGTTGGGAAAACTTTCCAAGATCTCAATGTCCTCGCCACAAGCAGACTCATGAACAGACTGTACTGCTCATCTATTACTTCCAAACACCTGGACCTTGGTCTTTAACCAGAGACCATCAAGTCCAGTGTGTGCGTTTGTCCTCACGTGCAGCGCCTCGCGAGCCATCAACAGGACCTCCGTGTGCGTCAGCAAAGATTACTGCGTCATCGGCAAAAACAAGATCAGTGATCTGGGTGTTGCAGATGGATGCTCCACATCACTGATGCTACAACTTTGCCCAATACGCGCGGGTCCATACAAGTGGTTGAAAAGTGGATGGGGCAAGGACGCAAAGCCCTGCCTCCTCCTGTATTAACAGTGTTGGTGGAAGCTGGATATACCTGCCACACATTACTATAAAGCCAAGTAATCGTAATAGTCCCTGTCTATCAATCAAGCATTTGATACAGTGACAACGATTTCCTTTAAATTGGAATGATAGAATAAGGTACCAAAGCCATCATGATGTGTAAAGCCAGTTATAGGAAGATTTCACTTTCCCGAAATGCAAATCTGGATATATCAAACATTAATGTACGGGGCTTACCTCTTCTCGGAAATGTTGTGTGTTGGCACTGTTATGGGTAGTTGTACCGTGTGTCCTTGAGAGGAACTCACCCCCACACAACTCCCTTCTGTGACATAGCCACCAGCTGATCCACTTTGGAAGGCATCCACTGTCCTTCTTAACTCCTTCAAGAAGTATGTTTCTTGGAGTTTGTTGTACTTTATCCTGTACATGGTCTGCAAAACAAGAAAATCGATAAATTTTCATGCACCAATTCAGTGCTCAGGAATATAACATCTATTGTTGCTATTGCCTGAATAGTAACCGGTTCAGGCATTTTTAACCTAAATATCAACAAAAACCTAACCCAAACCTATCCTATGCGGGCTGTGCCTAACTTAACCTAGGATCAAACCTAAACACAACTGTATTTTAGTACTTCAAACACGTAATTTCAGTACCAGGTTACATTGAATACCAAACTTGACTAGGACCTAGCCAGGACAAACTTTACATACTAGTGACGAAACGGACCGCAGGTAGTGTACAAACCGCTCCAAACTGAATGTAGTGACAAAACGAGTAACAAAACCTGGTAAAGAAACACTTTTGTACGAAAGTCCTGTTGTACCCCCCCTCTTTAGTGTTGGCTGCGCAACCCAATGTCCGTGTAGGTTATGACTAGGCGCGGGCGCAGCACCCCCATTTGAGTGCGGGTTACGTACGAAGGTACTGTATGTAGATGCGATTTTACAGTTGAGAAACGATTTAACTAATAAAGACACATTATGAAGTCCGTCTGGCGTTTGGGGGGGGGGGGTTGGGCCGTGAGTGAAATTCTCTTCCGACGCCCTGCCCACATCTCACCGAGAGATCACCGTTCTTCGCATCCCGCCCCCCAGGGGACTATGGAACTAACGTCTCACGCTTTGCGTTTCCTCATTGGTTTTTGGGGAAATGACACACACCTCCGGGGGTAGGTGAAGGATTACCAATCAGCTCCTGCCCTGGAGGATAGTGAGTTTCGCAAGAGAAGAGAGAAGAGGGTCTCATCCGAATACTTGCCAAGTACGAGATTGGCCAGGCCGCAGGCAGTGAATTCTCCCCTCCAGCCAAAGAGCCCAAACGAACTTCAAATGTTGTTTCTACTCTAGGGAATTTTACTGCTTACGCGGACATTATTTAAAGATGCACATAATTACTACGCTGCAACAAAACTCGTTTCCACGTTCACCCACGCCGCGTTCCTGACGGGGTTTCCTCAGGGTTGTTATATATAGCTGGTTTAGAAGTGTCAATTTAACAAACACGTACCTAATTCTAACCGTGGGTCAGGACACGTTAACCTAACCTAGATATTATAGCTTGCAAAGTAAGTATTATTTTTGGTACAAATCTTCGTCATTCCCCCATTTATGTTGGGTGTTTTTGAAGTGGTCTATCTAAAAAAATTGAGTGTAAAAACCCTGGTCATTATTTGTAATTGTAAATAAATATCCAAACAATTAAACATGACAAAAAATAGGAAGACTAACTTCAGAGAATCATGTCATTTAAAAAATTTACTTCGAACAATTCACTCAGCAAAATATATAATTAAAATTTAATACTTCTATGCAAACTTAACTAATTTAAATACTAAATTAAGTTAGTGGTTAATTTTTCCAGCATTCACAAACCCTCATACCTCTAACCGTAATACTAAAGGTGGAGAGAGATTAGAAACTAAACAAATGACTATCCGAACCTCAATATACCTACCTAAAATGGTAGAAATTGTGTCATTTCCCGCCCTTAGATCTCGTTTGGAGGTTATTGTTAGGTTAGTAATTTAGTTTGGCGGGGGTAATGTAGGTGGAGGGGTTGTTGAAGGGGCATCTCCCCCACCTTTTAAAAATTAAGTTTTAGAGGTGTCTGAAGGGATCTGTGAAGTCAGGAGTACCAAAAACCTAATAGTGGTGCTGGAGGGGAGGGACTCTGTATTTAACCTCACATTTCGAATTCAGGTGGCCCCAGCTTCCACCGGCCGCGGCTCGCAAACACCATAAACCCCCTGTGCCCCCTGCTGTTAAAGAAACCTAACCTGGTGTGTGCGCGTGTTGATTACTATTGGTACCCCTCACCCCCTAACCTGATTTAAGGGGGGTGGTTCACCACAACAGACCCCCCAGTTATATCAAGGTGATTATTGGCACTAGGAGTATTGGTTGGGAGACTGCATATTTACTCAAAATTCTGATTTATAATAGCACACTGCTGCATACCCTTATCATAATTTAGTTTTCACCTAACATGTAATAATAATTATTACCCGACAATGTAATGACTGAATTTACCTGTTGTAATAGTTGGCAAGCTTCTGGGGGCAGGTTGTTCCACTAAAATATTCCTCACTGCACAATAGGCCCGCTCGCTTCCTAAGCCTTCTTTGGTGGTAGCAAACTCTGATTCTGTGGTCCCAATCCACGGGTTGCGTCGTAGCTTCAAAGCGAGAAATTCTTCTGAGCTTCTGGCGAGTACCACAGATTTCTAGAATCTAAGTTGAAGTCTTGGAAGAGTGATAACAATGTTGTGTGCGTCATTCACAAAAAGTAAGAAACACACAACAATGAGTCAGTGCGGAGACTGGTTTGGCTGTTATAATAAATCGGCTTTGGTAATGTAGGCTACATGTGCCATAGTTCACTTGAATATTTTAATACTTTCAATGTTTGAATTATAATTTGTCATGAAGTTGACTGACGATCACAGCGACTGACTGATCAGACGGCTAACTAGTCGAGCGAGAAAAAACTTAGTCAGAAAGCGAGAAAAAACTAGTCAGAGGCGAAAAAAACCAACAGAGATTTGACAGGCAACTAGACGGAAAAGGTGCTAGTTTACGCCGCCTTAGGTAAAAGGTTTTAGGTTAGGTTTAGGTTCTTTTGGTTTTTTTTTTTGTTTTTGCAAAAAAAAAAAAAAAAAAAAAAAGCAACAGAAATGCGATGTTAGCAGATTCATTCAAAACACTAAAAACACACCATGAGAAAACATAAGGGAGGCGCATCAGAAAATCGTTGGTTGGTGAAGCCATGTAAACTAACCGTTATTTTCAACTGTATGTGTAGGTTCCCTTTTCCACTAAATCAGTTACATATTTAGTTATTAATGTCCTGTGGGTATTCGCTCTCATCATTCAACATCCATATACTATTAAGGAAGCTTTTTTCTGCCCCAAGAAGTAAAGATAGGATGGGCGTATGGCATGCCCATAATGGCAAGATTAATGCTTCTTCAAACTAGGTCTTGTAGGTCCTATTATCCACAGTATTCAGCTTCTGCAAGTGCGCTATATAGTACCTAATATGATGGAACTTTAGCGTCCGTAATTTGTTATTAAAGACTTATGTCGCTTCGATCAAGTGTCGTGTGGAAGTGTGTCGGATGGGGAGTGGTCACTGAGTGCGGGCGGGCCCATTTCTATATATTTCCTACTACAGTAAAAGGGGCGCTGGTGATATACCGCACGATAGAGGGGCTCTGCCCTTGCCTAGTTATTCAATTTGGCCGATTATGCAAGGGTCCTCCTCTGATATGGGTAAAAAAAAAAAAAAAAATAAAAAAAAAAAATGTATAATATAAGGGTACGTACTGTAAAGCATAAAAAACTACGCTCAGTGAACGGTACAGCAGGATGTAATACCAAGGAGAGGGAGCTTGTTGACATGTAGAAGGTTGGTTAGGGGCTCAGTCGCATTTTAACACTGGTATCACTTTAATCACTTATAATCATAACTGTACGTATGTATAAGACTGTACAACTTAATTTACAATCACTAGCACTTAGTTACGGTGGGAACACTAGCCCCATTACTCTACTTCGACTGCGAGTGCTGGAAAACAGGGGGGCGGCATTAGCCGGCGTCACTATAAAATCCTGCCTGCGCCACCACGGCTAACGAAACTCACACCCTCGAGTGAGACCTCCAGGGCCTACCACCCCACCCCTGGGCTCACTGCCTACACGCGCTATAGGCATAGGTGTAAAAAAAAAAAAAAAAAAAAAAATTTATAATATATAAATAAATAAAAAATAAAAAAATTTAAATAAAAACCTGTCTTTGCCATGCAGAGTTATAGAATTCGATTTATACAGTGCCGAGTTTTAGGCTTTTAACTGTATTAACTTTGGTATTAAGGGTTTAGAAGTCCTCGCCAGCACTATTAAGTTGATACCAAACTTAACAGTAAAGATTAAAGCAAAGAGTGAGTGAGGATAACAGTGAGTGTGAAGTTAAGCGTAAAGTCGGAAGTTAATACCAAAGTTTAGTATTAATTGTAAGTGAGGATACGGGCCCAGGCGTACAAGTCAACCAGGCGTACAAGTCAACCAGGCACAACGGTAGGCTACTGGTAGGCCAAAACTTAAATATGGATAGGCTACAGTACGGTAAAAATAATAATAAATTCGAGCCTGTCATTGGCTATGAATTCGAGCCTGTGATTGCCTGTGGCTATCCTGTCCCTGGTCTTGAGTCACTTGTCACACAGTGGAACGCAGAGTTCCTCAGTGTTGAATTAGTCGTCGGGTGAGGAGAGTGTCGTGTGACTTATTAGTTAACTATACAAAACAAATTCAATCTGTATATAAGTTTTGAATGATACACAGAAGTAGATTAGTTCTGCACAGTATACTGAGCCAAAAAAATACAGAAAATGCGAGTGGTAAGGTCAGTAACGACCGCGAAGTTCTCGTCCATTATAACCGACCAGGGACAGGATAGCCAATCACAGGCTCGAATTCGTAGCCAATGACAGGCTTGAATATATTTTTCTCCGCCAATAGTATATGAATGGTGTAGGATGTGGGTGGGAGTTGGGGGTTTAGGGCATAGCCGGCCCCCCCAGCGGGAGACAAAGCGAGCTAATTCCCCCCCTTCCCCCATCCTCATAGGTAAGAGGGTTAAGGTTAAGGTTTGGTTAAAGAAATTTAAAAGGGTTAGGTTGGGTTTGGTTCTTTGGGTTAGGTGGTTAGGTTAAGTTTCATTAAAACCTATAAGGGTTTGGTTAGGTTCTTTTTGGGCGTTTCAAATCCTCCGGCCCTAGTTTTCTCCGGCCCCACCCTAGTCACTCCGGCCTACCACCCGGTCCCCCCTACCACCCTTGTCACCCCGGGGCCCCCACCCTGGTCACTCCGGCCTACCCCCCTGGGCCTCCGGCCTACCACCCTACCCCGGTCACTCCGGCCACCACCTTTTGGGCACTCCGGGCCCACCCCCCTGGTCACCCGGCCCCCCCCCCCTGGTCACTCCGGCCCACACCCTGGCACTCCGGCCTACCACCCTGGTCACCCCGGCCCCCCCCCGGGTCACCCCGGCCGCCAAAAAATATAACTATGTTTTTTTGGGGGAAGTAATTTTTTTATTCTGAAATGCTGCCAAACCCCAACACAAGTCTTTTCACTTAACCTGGATCCGGGCGGGGAGCTGCTCGATGCCAGCCGGTTTGTAAGGACGTCGCTGATTTGGCTGATAGACTGGGGCGGGGTGGCGATGGTGGTGGTACTTGCCTCGCGAAAACCCAAAAAACCCTTTCGTTCCCCTCAAAATATTTCTATTTTTTGGGTTTTTCCCCCCTTTTACACAAGATAGGCCTATTTTTTTTGCATCAGTGAATGGGCAGTGTTTGTTCAAAACAACACCCTTCATAACTCAATGGGATAAAAATAAAGTATGACTGCTACACAAGTAGGCGGATTTGGGTTTTTCAGTACATTGTGTTGTACTCCTCCCAAATTTACAAGCTACCAATAATATTTATGAAAGCGAGCCTACCATCGTGTTTAAATATTGCTGCTACCCCTGACTAAAAAATTACAGTAAGACTACAAATTTAAGAAAATTTGAAGGAAAGTAAAAAGTGTTAAACTTTTTTTTCTTCTTATTTTGCTTCAACTCGCCTGAACCCATAAGTTTCGGTCCCCACAATTTTTAAGAAATGTTTCAAAACCTTTTCTTTTTTGTTCCTGTGGTTGTAGCACGTACCATAAGGAAAGAATGATGGGCAAAAGGGCTAAGAGAAAATGTTGCAAACTGGTGCCTGACGGGGGAGCCCCTATAGCTCTCCAGAAAAAAGTCTCTCCTGTATAGGGAGCAAAGCTCACCCGTCCCCTGTGCCAGTTTGCAGTGTAGTTTAATTTCTTAGCCCTTTTGAAACCTACTCTTTTTTCCCTTTTGTACGGGGTACATACCACAGGAAACGAAAAGTAAAGGATTTTGAAAAGTTCTTAAAATTGAATCGACCAAAAAATTAGGGTTACGCGGTTAAGCAAAAAAGCAAAAAAAATGTTTATACACTCTTTTACTTTCCTTAATTATCTTAATATTGGTGTTGTCTTAGTGTAATTTTTTTATGCTCTGATATCGCAATGTATTATAAACACAGGGTTTTGTCATTTCATAATATTTTGGGGTAGTTTTGGTAATATCGGGTAGGAGTACAACTTTCAAGCACTAAAAACCTAAAGTCCCCCCAAACTTTTGTTTTAGTCAGTCGATTTTATTTTTTTACCCATTGAGTTATGAAGGGCTGTTGTTTTTTTGAACAATCACTGTGATTCACTGATGCAAAAAAATGGGCCCTATTTTGTGTAAGAGGTGAGAAAAGCCAAGAAATATGTATTTTTTTGGGCAAGGAAAAGGGTTTTGGGGGGGGGGGTGGGGGAAGCAAGTACCACCACCATGCCCCCTGCCCGGGCTATCAGCCAATCCGCGCCCTTAAAAACTGGGTTTGGCAGCGAGCACTCCCAAATCGCTTAAAGTGAATAGACTTAGTACTTTAGATCTGGCAAAAGGGAAACAGTCCGGGGAAAGGGGTTTTCCTTTATTAATTTTTAGTTGAGAAAACACTTAAGTACAGACAACTTTTTTTTCATGACAGAGTGTGGGGCGTTCATGTCTTTTTTCACTCCTGTTTTTCAGAAATTTAGAAAGGCTATCGGGAGAGTCTGTTCTTTTGTGTCTTCATCTGAGTAAATTAGGGGCTTTAAATGAAAAAATTTTAAAAAAATAGCAACGGTGGCGCCCTACATAAGATCGCACTAGTTTTTATTTTTGGGTTGTCCTCCCGCCGTCGTCGCCCGCCCGAAAAAAAAAAGGGTCAAAATTTAAACCGTGTATACTTGAGATAAAAACATAAAACAACACTGAAGCAGGGCATTTGGATATAAAAGCAGGGCAGATTGATGATTGCAGGGCGAATGAATAAACTCTACTGTGTACATTTTCAGTGGCACTACAAATCAGTATGAGCTATAATTTGTAATATAGGGCGCCTGGGCGACATTAGGGGCAGTGGCGACTATATGTTATCTATGGTTTTTATGCATTTTAACAAAAAAAAATTATAAATTGTTTTAAAAGAATAAAAATGCTCCAAAAAAAAAAAAAAAACTGTATATGGCTGTTAAAAAGACTGGGTTTTAAGAGACCCCAAATTTCTAGTTAAAACTGGGTTTTTTGGGTATACTCCCCGTATAAGACTACCTCGGTAGACCTTGGTGACGTTGTAGTGCCCTGAAAACCGATAGTAGAAAAAGGGGAGGGCAAAGCGATAAAAAGCGAAAAGGTAAAAAGAAGAAGAAGAAAAAATAAACAAACCCACGCCCTGCTGATCCCGGGGGCTACTTTACATTATGCAAATTCCTCTTTTGCCTCTTTTAATCTTAACCACCACGTATATTTCTGTGACGTATTTTAATAGGACAAAGGTTGCACGGGCACCCCCACACATAATTCTGTTGAAACCCATCACTAGTAATTACATGTTGACACTTACTCATTTAGTAACTTATTATTTTTTTAAAATAATGTGAATTAGGTAATGATTTCAGTAGAAGATCTTTTTTTTACCAAGGAGGGGAAGCCTCCCATCAATATTTCCCCCGCTAACAACTCCCCTACACCCCGGTTTAAAAGGGTTTACATTTTTACTGGCGTATAAAAGACCCCCCCTTTTCGTGGCATTTTTTTTGGTTAAAAAGGGCGCTTTACCCCATAACGTACATAAAAAAAAATTCATGGCTCGAACACGCAGACAGTACCTCCTTGGGAGGCTGCGTGACTTGGGTTGAACCTCTGAGAGGGGGCCCGGGGGACTAGGGCCGGAGAAAGGGGCCGGGTGCCGGGCCCGGGAAAAACTAGGGGCCCGGAAAGACATTTTCGTTTGTGGGGAAGGTTTGGTGGTAAAACTTGGAAGAAAATCCTTTCCCCCCATCTTTTTTTTTTTCCCCCCATAGCCAAAAACCTGGGGAACTGGTGGAATACGGGGTTTTTGGGGGGGGGGAAGCAAATATAAGTGATTTATGGCTCCCAAAAAAAACATCAAAGTCACTTATGTAAAAAACTAACCTAACCTAACCTTAACCACAAGTATCCCAACTAACCTAACCTAACCTTAACCCCAAAGTATACCAACTAACCTCCTTAACCACAAAGTATCCCAACCGCCTCCTCCTTAACCCAAAAATATACCTAACCCAACCCAACCTTAACCACAAAGTATACCTAACTAATCTAACCAACCCTTAAACCCCAAAAATACCAAACCCAAACCCAAACCCAACCACAAAGTATACCAAACCCAACCCAACCTTAAACCCAAAGTTACTAGCCCCAAACCCAAAATATCCTAACCTAAAACCAACCTTTAACCCAAAAATATCCTAACCTAACCTAACCCAACTAAGGCTTAAAATTTTTTAGGCACCTCATATTTCATAGCGGCCGTGGGGGTTTAACCCAAAGGTAGCGCACGCTGAACCTTTCAGAGTGAATACATAAGCATACAATACAGTGCGGTAGTTTATTTCAGCGCCGGAAAGGGTGGTTCCAAAGTATTTCCCTATTTTTGGCCAGGAATAAATAGTTGGTGTCTCTGAAAATGACCGCGAAATCTCGTCCTTTATAAGAAAACACCAACTTGACGCCACCAATTTTGCGGTCAGTAAAGCAGGGGGCATTCCGGAAGGTGGCCAAGAGAACACCTCCCAACTTTGTTTTGCTTAAATTTGGCACATTTATGAGTGTTGTGGCCATACCTTGGAAAAATTTGGCACTCTAGGTCAAGGGGTCCCCTGTAAGAGGTCATCAAAATTTTGGGCCCTGACCTCGAAATGCCCTAAAAGTCAATTTTAAAAATGTCCCTAAAATTTTTATTTAAAAAATTTAGAAGATATTTTTAAATTTTTTTACTCAGTATGGTTCTAAAATTTCTGGTTTTAAAAGATTAAAATTTAAATCAAACAAAAAAAGGGGGGCACAAAATTTGAATTTGACCTTCCCTTGACCTTGAATTTCTTTCGCGAAAAAAAAAAATCATTTAGAAAAAATTGAAGCTTTGTATGTTTACTTCAAAATAACTTTAAAAAAATTGTGTCTTATTCTACATAGGTTAAAGCCTGTACGGGTTCTCAAGCCGCTTTTTTTTTTTTTTTTTCATAAAAAAGTTTTTTTTCAAATTTTCTTCCAGATTTTTTGGTTTAAGTAGCTATTACTAACCTAATGTGGAAGTCAAAAGGGTGAAAGGTATTTTGTGACCAAAAAAACCAACAGTAAGATAAAAAAAGCTCTCATTCCTGTCCCAAAAAACATATAAATATTTGGGACTACAGGCTAAAAATGATTTGAAAAAAAATTGCCCCCATAATCTTGTGGCTTTGAAAAGAAATCGGTTTTCTGTTCGGGGCCCTGCAGAAGTTTTTCAAGTTCTGAAGAAGAAAAATGAGACAGTTGCCATCCAAAAAGGGTTTCAGAAATGGATACTAAAAGGAATTTCGCCCTGGACAGGCTAAGTCCCCCTCCACTGTTTGCACACTCCAGTTAAACTGAAAGAGCACTATTTTTGCCCCCAACCTAAAAAAGGTAAAATTAACTTTGAAAATATTTGTCAGACAACTTGTTTTAAAACTGGAGTGATTCCCATTGGCGGGGTCACATTCCCTGTCCAGGCAAATTCCTTTGATAAAAATCCATTTCTAAACGTTGTTGGATGTGCAACTGTCCTATTTTTTTGTTTCTTCAAACTTGAAAAAAACTTCGCGGGCCCCGGGGCAGAAGCAAACCAGATTTCTTTCTCAAAACCCCAAAGATTTGGGGCAATTTTTTCAAATCATTTGATCTGCCTGTAGTCCCAAATTTTATATAATGTTTTAGGCACAGGGAAAGAGAGCTTTTATTATTTACTTTTTTTTTTTATGGATCACAAAACCTTTTCACCATTTTTACATTCACATTTGGTTTGTTTAGCTATTAAACCAAATATATCGGAAGAAAATTTTAAAAACCATTAATTTTGAAAAAAAAAAAAAAAAATCGCTTTTTAGAACCTGTCAGGGTTTCCTACAGAAAAAGACACAATTTTTTTATGTTTTTTTTAAGAAACTACAACTTCAATTTGACTAAAGATTTTTTTTTTTCGCGATGAACTTCAAGGTCACAGGTCAAGGGCAAAGTTTAAATTTTGTGCCTTTTTTCAGTTTTTGATGTAAGTTAATTTGAAAATAGAATGATTCGGACCTTTCTGAGTAAAAAAGATATTTAAACCATCCTCTAAGTTTATAAATAAAATTTAGGGCATTTTTAAGTTTGATCTTTTTGGGCATTTTCGAGGTCATGCCAAAATTTTTTATGACCTCTTACAGGGACCCGTTTACCAGAGTGGGGTCAATTTTGACAAGGCAATGGCAGCAACACTCATAAAATTGCCAAATTTAAGCAAAATCGGAGTTGGTGGGTGTTAATTTTCATTTTGGTGGGGGCCCCTCCTGGAACCCCCGAACGGAAAGGGAAAACCCCTGAACCCTAAAGAGTTACTGCAATCCTAAAAGTAAATAAATCGAAAATACTCCCAAAACTTCACTTTCCCCACGTTTTTCCCCCCAAAGGAGACAGAGAGCTGGGGTATTTCCCCCTCCCGTCACACCCTCCCCCCCTTTCCCCACACCCTCCCCCCTTCCCCTCACCCCTTTTCCCCCTTTCCTCTCTCTTCCTCACACCCTCCCCCTTCCCCACACCCCTTCCCCATTCCCCAACCCCCAAACCCCGCTGCACATCTTCCTGCACCTCTCCCCCTTTCCCCACTCCCCCCCCGCCCCCCCACCACCCTCACCCTTCATCACATCTCCCGACCCCACGTTGCACTCCTCCGCACCTTCACTCACTCGTCTACGAATTCGTTGTATATTTTGACGTTTTCACGTTAAAACAAGGTGCAGATGCGATGCCAGGCCCTTCTTCTCTTTTTTCTTCTTGTGACCCCTTTTTTGCTTATTATCCTTTTTGGTCCTCTGTCAACTCGAGGTCAACTAACTACATCTTCCTTCTTGCCTCTCTGCGTGCCTTTTTTTCTCTGCCACCTGTGGGGGGGAAAAAAGAAAAAAAAAGGGCCCC
>JACEEZ010006559.1:0-2500 GCA_016584305.1 Chionoecetes opilio
ACAGGGGGTTTGGCTGGCCCCACCAAACATGGACCTCTCCAGAAAAGCCCTTTTAACTTTCCTGAAATCATGGATGTAGAAATGTATGTATTCCCCCACCCATTCACTCACCCATTACCCATCACCCCCCACCCATTAACTCACCCATTACCATCACTTCCCACCCATTCACTCACCCTTTAAACCCATCCCCCCCCCCCACCATTCACTCACCCATTACCCATCACCCCCCACCCATTCACTCACCCATTAACCCACACCACACACCCATTCAATCACCCATTACCCATCACCCCCCCCCCCATTCACTCCCCCATTACCCATCACCCCCACCCATTCACTCACCCATTACCCATCACCACACACCCATTCACCCCCCCATCCCCATCACCCCCCACCTTTTCCCTCACCCATCACCCCAACCCATCAGCCCACACCCATTACCCATCACCCCACCCATTAAACTCACCCATTCCCCAAATCACCCTACATCAAGGCTTCCTCAATTCCCCAACCCATTTTTGTTTTCACAATTCTCGCTAATAGGCTGCAAAAAAAAAAAAAAAAAAAAGTGATCGGATCATCTCATAAGTGGGCTTATGACCTTCCCTGGTTTAACTTTATTCCAAAAAAAGTGCCATATGAGGTGTTTGCGCCACGGGGGGGGGAACCTATTTCCACACACACACACAGACAGAAAAGACAGACAGACAGACGACAGACAGACAGACACACTTTCGCTTATTTATTATATATATATTATATATATATATTAAAATTAATATAATTAAATAAAAATTTAAATAATAAAAATATAATTATATAATAAAAATAAAAATATATATTAAATATATATTTAAAAACTATATTATATGTTAAAATATATTATTATATATAATATAAAAATTTTATATTTTTTAATAATAATATACCAGCCGCAAAGCCGCCTCCGGGGGGACTTTTTTGGGTAGCCCTGCGGGGGCTATTGGTGGGCCTTTGGCCCACCACTGGTTTGGTGGGCATTCGGCCCACCAAAAAGGACTCTCCCGATAGCCCCTTCTAACTTTTTGAAATCATGGAGTAGAATGTATGTTTCCCCCCCACCCATTTTACTCACCCCTTTCCCCCACCCCCCACCCATTCACTCACCCATCATTACCCATACCCCCCACCCATTTACTCACCCATTACCCATACCCCCCCCCCATTCACTCACCCCTTAACCCCCACCCCCCCCCCCCATTTACCACCCTTACCCACACCACACACCCCTTCACTCACCCTTTCCCCTCACCCCCCACCCATTCACTCACCCATTACCCTCCACCCCCCCACCCATTTACTCACCCATTACCCATCCCACACACCCATTATCACCCCTTACCCCCCCCCCCCTTTCCTCACCCTCCCCACACCCCCCCCATTCATCACCCCCACCCACACCTTACCCCAAAACCCCCCCCATTACTCACCCATTACCCATAAACCCCACATCAAGGCTTCCCAATTCTCGCAACCCACTTTTTTTTTTCACAATTTCCCTAATAGGCGCTAAAAAAAAAAAAAAAAAAAAGGATCGGATATCTCATAAGTGTCCTTATGACCCTTCCCCTGGTCAACCGATTCCAAAAAAAGTGCCATATGAGGGTTTGCGCCACGGGGGGGGGGGAACCCATTACCAACACACACACAGACAGACAGACAGCAGACACACTTGCTTAATTATTATATATAATATATATATATAATTATTATATATATTATATATATATTTTATAATATATATAATATATATATACTATATAATTTTTAATTAATATATATATATATATAATATATATATAATATATATATAATATATTAAAATAATATATAAATATAATTTTAAATATAATATATAATATAAATATAAATAAATATAAATATAATTATATATATATTATATATATATATATATATATATATATAGTATATCTATATTGATAGTATATTATAAGAGAGATATATATATATATAGAATATATATGAAATATATATATATATATTATATTATAGATATATATATATATATATATATAGATATATATGAATATATATATATATATAGATTTATATATATATATATATATATTAAGATAGATATATATATGATATAATATATATACTATATATAATATATATTATAAGATATTATATAGATATGATTAGATATATATATAGATAATTATAATATATATATATTACATATAGATATATTATATATGAATATTAATATAATATATATATATAATATATAATAATATATAGATATATATAATTATTTTAATATATATATATTATATATATATTTAATAGATATTATATATATATATATTATATATATATATATTTTATATATATCATATAATATATATATAATATAATTATATAATATATATATATATATTATATAATATAATAGATATACATATATATATATGGATATATATATAATTTTTAT
>JACEEZ010006559.1:12500-25005 GCA_016584305.1 Chionoecetes opilio
TTATGTTCCATTTATGGGTGCATCCAGTATCATGTTACCTTCATGGGCTATGTCTTCACTGTCATTAGGTAATGGTGAATCTTCATCGTCTTATTCAAGTAATAATATTTTGAAATTTCTGAAAAAGTCTTTAATTTATAGGTATATGTATATCGCGTTCCTTAAAACCTTTTAAAAATCGCCAGTAAAACCTAAGATCATTTGTCCTATATTCTTTCTTTTTTTTTACAATAGGTATATTTTATTTTTGCTTTACTCTATTTACGTCCCTTCTATACATTCGACTTTTAAAGATCATACCAAGATAGTTATCTTTATTTTCAACTATGTTGTATTTATGTTTGGCCTTAAGATAGATAGTCTTTGTCAATTCTGGGCGTCATGTCTTGGCATATTCGTATCCTTATTCAGTTCATTAGACGTCCAACTCAACATGAACTAAGTGATTCACGGAGAGATGTCACCGAACGCCTAACTTATGATCTTTCTATAATTTCTGATTGGGGCAAAGCAAACCTTGTTTTGTTCAGTGCCTCAAAAACCCAATTTCTCCACCTATCTACTCGACAAAACCTACCAGATAACTATCCCCTCTTCTTGAATGACACTCAACTATCTCCTTCTTCCACAATGAACATTCCTTTACGAACAGAAAATCTCACATCTCATCTCTTGCATTATGTTATAATAGTCTCTACGACTTTGTCATAAATAGGTGTCATATATTGGCATAATCGTTTGATTAGTAGATGTGTGTGTGTGTGTGTGTGTGTGTGTGTGTGTGTTTGAATAGAAAAAAAAATTTGGTTTGATAAAGGTTTATTCACTTACTTTGTGTGGTGATTCGGAAGCTTCATAGTTATGAATCATTCAGGTTTCATTGTTTCATTATTAAGTTGTTTTGTTGGTTCGTTTCGTTTTTAGTTTGAGCTCGCACACCCTTGTAAATCAGTTGATTACTGGCGTCTTTATGGTTCGCACCTCCGCTGCAATATTTTGCTGAATAAAGCCACAACCGCAAACTTGCTGACGCAGGCTTGGACTTTTATAATCTCACCACAATTTATTCAGCAAAAACATATGTATACTCAACGTGCGACCATTGCTAGCAATGGAGAAGCTTCTCAGGCCAGAACGTTTCAATGGCTCTCAAGATACGACACCGGTCGAGTGGGAATACTGGTTCTGCACTTTCAAAAATTTGCTGGAAACTTTAAGAGACGACCCTCCTCCCTGACAAGCTCAAATTGCTGATCAACCATTTATCTCTTCCGGTCTACAACCATATCTTCGACTGCAAGACCTACGATGAACCTATTGACGTGTTGAAGATGGTGTATGTGAAGCCTACGAACGAAATTTTCGCGAGACATCAGCTTGCAGCCAGGAAGCAGTCAAGTGGCGAGTCCGTCGACCTGTTTCTCCACGCCATGAAGTTGCTGTCGAAAGACTGCAAATCTAAAGCTGTGACGTACGACATATACACCCAAGAGGCCATCCGTGACGCTTTCATATCTAGTATTGCCTCTCCTACGATACGCCAACGTCTTTTAGAGAAAGGCACTATCACTCTCAATGAAGCAGTGCAACTCACTCGAAGTTCAGATTCGGCTCAACCTAATGCCGAAATGTACGTGACTTATCAAATCCATGGGAACGTTTCGTCCTCCGTCTAGAAAACTCGACTGCCTGCTAAATGTGCTTCTCCTTGCATCGGTGTTGAGGATACTTTTGCTGCCGCCACCAGGACGGAGTGTTTCTTCTGTGGCAAACCTTATCACCCTCGTCCCCGATGTCCCGCTCGGAACGCGGTTTGCTACAAGTGCGGCGGGAAGAAGGGACACTTCGCCAGTGTGTAAAGCAGGAATGGGTGACGAGCGGAGAAACACCAGTTCTTCTACGATACTATCTTGGCTGCTGCCTCGTTCGAAGC
The DNA here is from genome assembly GCA_016584305.1 of Chionoecetes opilio. Classification (NCBI taxonomy): domain Eukaryota; kingdom Metazoa; phylum Arthropoda; class Malacostraca; order Decapoda; family Majidae; genus Chionoecetes; species Chionoecetes opilio. The sequence continues at coordinate 14,434 of JACEEZ010006559.1, forward strand.
CGAAGATTCTTCTAGCAACTCTACACAAACAGCAATACCTGACGCTTCCCGGGACGATGTTGCTGCCAACACCTCCGCTTTTCCTGGTGTCGCTGATCCTCCTCATCGTGCGACTATAAACGTAGGAGTGAATGAAATAAATATGACAGCATTCGTTAACAGTGGCAGCACTTCTAGTTTCCTGAATCCTAGTGTAATTAAACAGCTAGGCGCTCATATATCACCATCCAAAGAAAACATTGTCTTGGCTTCCACTGATATGTCTACTACTTTGGGATATTGTTTTGTAAATTTAAAGGTTTAACTCAACAGCTACCCCAAGTTCAAGCTCTCTGTTCTCCCTCAGCTATGTGCCAAAGTAATTTTGGGACAGGACTTCATGGAGCTGCATAAAGCGGTGGAGTTTAACCTACGCAGCTCTAAGCCAAAACTAACAGTTATGGAGTCACTACTATGTATGTTGAGCTTCCTTCTCTATTTCTTAACCTAACTGCCGATTGCAATCCTGTTTCTACGCCTACTCGCAGGTTCTGTAAATCTGATGAGGCATTTATCCGCGATGAAGTGAAAACTTTTCTGTCAGATGGAGTAATAGAGAAGAGTCAGTCTCCCTGGCGGGTCCAAGTCCTAGTAACCAAGGATGAAAGACATATGCGTCGCATGGTGGTAGATTATTCCAGGACCACTAATCGCTTCACACAACTAGACGCTTATCCCCTTCCTCATATTCAAGTACGAGGAGTAATTCCTCGAGTATTCAAATAATAGTATATATCAAGAAATATTTATACACATTACACCTGTGTAAAAACCAACATATATTCATCCCATGACGTATATGGCTACATCAACAAAACTTCACAAAATATGTTATTACCTCATTATAAGGCACGAAACCAACTTTAAATGAATGATCAGAATATGTACATAATAATTTTATGAACAACCGCTCGTATATTAGCCATCTCCGAGATCCACGAAACAAATTAGGAAATTAAAATTCTGGCTGTATGTAGTATTTTTTCCTTAACCCAAACGGTCCCATTGATTGTGTATGGTTTATTTACCCCCTATAAACTCTATGAACTTTACCGTAATCGAAAAAGGTTAAAGATAGTTTTTCTTTACCCCAAATAAGCAAGTATATTTCGGACACTACGTTTGACTTATACATATCTTTATCTTCCGATGTTTTCAAAGAATGCAAGGCAACAAAGCCTGGTGCTACTTATCCTAAAAAATATAAAGTACCTTAACGAGGCCCACAATGTGTTCTGTCTTTCGTCCTTTTAAGGTTCGAGTGAAGGCGTTTAGCTGATCCCTGCTCAGGCCAGCCACTAAAAACCTTGAAATATAAAAAGAACAAAAATTGTCAGAATTTTATTTAACAGTCAGTATGTTGGAAATGTATGTTTATGTCGAAAACATCCCTCACCACATGTTTAACATATTTCAATGTGTTTAGCCATTGCGAAATTGTATATGCCAAACAAAATAACAGGGCGCTTTATATATAAGTGCCTTCGTCTTCCTGGGAGTTTTTCTTCACCTCATTTACTGTGTGTGGAATTAACAATCAACAAAAATAGCACTTTTTTGTACAAATTAAGAAGAAAATATTTCATATAGAATATACATTATTTTAGTCTATACTCCTGCAATTATTCACACGAATGTAAGTATTGGATGCAAAAATGTCACATTTCATGGTTCAGAAAATATCAATATTGAAGTAAGATACATGCTGTTCATGAACATTGCAATACAAAGAATCGGCCCCCATCCCCAATTTTCGAGCTCAGATTACGCTACAATTATTCCGCATATAAAGTTGATCTGATCAGTATGTGGTTATTTGCCGCGGTTAAGGTCACATTAAACTAGTCAGACAGCTTTGAATATGTGAAATTTAACGAAATCAGTCTAAGGGTTTATTGGTATGTATCCTGTGACCATGCAGAAGTACATATGCACCTTAATGCCATTCTTTATTTTAGCAGCTTCACAACTGTGACTTTGAAACAATGAAACAAAACACACACACACACATACTTATATACTTAACGAGAGATTTAATGAATACTCAAATAGTTTGTTAATGATCAATGAAACACAAGCAGGCTTTATGCACGGATATTCCACTATGGTTCACATATTTTTGCTGAAGTGTGTAATTGATATGTTTAACTGGAAGAAAAGGAAGCTTTTTTGTCTGTTTGTGGACTATAAGAAAGCCTTTGGTATGGTGTGGCGTGATGGTTTGTTATATAAGCTAGTGGGGGAAAAGGTGAATGGGAAATATTTAATGTAATCAGAAATATGTACAATCAGGTCTTGAATCATCCTTAACCAATATATATCAGATACCTTTGTATGTAATTAAGGGGTAAGGCAAGGCGAAAATGTGTCTCTTCTGCTTTTTGTTTTATATATTAATGATCTTGAGAAAAAAATATTGAATATTATTGATCTTGTGTATATTTTGACGATGATTTATTAAATTCATGTATAAAACTTCTTGTTTTAATGTATGCAGATGATACAATCATATTATGTGACAGTGTGGAAGGAATGAAGCAGGCACTGATTGTTCTTAATTTATTATTGTAATTGTTCTGAATATTATTATTGTAATGAATGGAAATTGAAGCTTAAATGTGACATAACAAAAATAGTCCTGTTTAGTAGGAGAAAAGCTAGCCTAGATATATAACCTAGATATATGTATTTTAATTTGGTGGTGAAAACATTGAGGTAGTAGAAGACTATAAGTATATTGGTGTGTTATTTAATTACAATGGAAGGTTTCGTAATAGTGAGCTGGAGCTTAAACAACAGGCAACAAGAGCCATGTACTCATTGATAGGTAAGTGTAGGAAGTTTGACTAGCCAGTTGACATGCAGATTGAACTAGTTAATACCATGGTACTACCTATAACTACCTTATGCATCTGAGATCTGGGGATATTATATTGTTAGAGAGTTAGATACATTGCATATGAAATTCTTAAAACAGTTACTAGGAGTTCATAAAAATACTAGCATTGATATGGTATATGGCGAACATGGAATATTTCCACTTGACATACATATATACATGTAGAGCAGAATGATAGGATATTCTAATATAGATAGGATAGGTCTAATAAGAATAGATAGGTCTAAGCTAATTTCAGGAAAAGATACAAAATATTGCTATATACTGGATATATTGGATAGGTTAGGGATTTATACCTCTCCATGGTTAGCCTGTATCAAAAACCTTTGTAATGAATGTGGTATGTCAGGTATGTTGCAAAATGTTCCTAACACAAGATGAGTTAGAAATATAAAGGCTGTGGAATTGAGATAAAAAGACCAGTGGATTGGAACTTGGCATGATAACATAAGTCACAAAATATTTAAGTAGCAACTACAAGTTGTTTAAGCTAGATTTTGGCATGGAATGCTACATTGTAAAATTACAGAAGAACAGCCGAATCATGGTGACTAGATTAAGAACTAGTAATAACAGGATGCCTGTAAATGCTGGCAGATATGAAGGTGTAAATAGAGAAGATTGGATATATAACAAGTGTGACGTTGGTGTTGTAGGAGATAGGTTTCATGTCCTTTTTAAATGTAGTAACAGTGAAATTGTGAGATTACGTGACATGTATATACCAAACTATTATACATATAAGCTAACACGTTTCAAATATGTTTCGTTGATGCAAAATACCAGTGCAAATGTCATTAAGAATTTACCTTTTTTCTGAGGTCTGTGCTAAGTATGTTTAGATGAGTATTTTGTATAGGTAGTCATTAGTCTTTTCTAATTACTTTTTTATTGATGATGTTATATGTGCTACATGTCATTTATATTAGTCAGTGATGGAAGGACTTTTCTTTAATTTATCTTATCACATCCTCTGTATTTCAGGGATGACTGTGAAATGTCCTGCTTTATTTATACAATAATATATTTGTTAATTAATGTACTATATATGGAAAGTACCATCAGAATGATGTTTATTATTATGTTCTATTGTATTATGAGTGTATTGTTTTATATTATCTTTCGATAGAGTAAATAAATAATATGTACCACTTGAAAACTTGACGGGTGTGGGAGGTGTTGTGTTTTTGGTCCTGGAGAAAGAGAAACTAGCTAGAGAGAGGGAAAAAGAGAGAGAGAGAGAGAGAGAGAGAGAGAGAGAGAGAGAGAGAGAGAGAGAGAGAGAGAGAGAGAGAGAGAGAGAGAGAGGAGGAGAGAGAGAGAGAGAGAGAGAGAGAGAGAGAGAGAGAGAGAGAGAGAGAGAGAGAGAGAGAGAGAGAGAGAGAGAGAGAAGAGAGAGAGAGAGAGAGAGAGAGAGAGAGAGAGAGAGAGAGAGAGAGATGTACTGGAGGGAGGTGGGGATCTTTCTTTATTGTAGAGGCTCGGGGTTGAAGGTTTGTGTTATGTATAATGTAACATGTAGTGAGTATTGTGACGCTGTGTGGTTGGAGGTAAAATTTATATATGTGGCTTGTGAGTTGGTGTTGTGCGGAGGGGATTAATTATGTTGTTGGTAGGAACTCGGCCATGTGGTGAAGTGGAACGGAGTTGAGGTATGGTGAGGATATTCTTCAGTCCAGTTTTCGCAAAAAGTAGTAAAAATCTACATTTGCTTTTGTTGAATCAACATCAACCAGTTATTTGCAGAATATCTGTTTAATGTGATTGACCTGGGCCGTAATAGGAATAAATGGGAGCCCGTCTGGGATGGCATTATGATGAGAAACAGGTTTGGATATACCCAGGTATCACGATAATGTACCAGTGTAATACTTATGTGTTCCCAGGTGAGGTGATTTCATTTTATATTTGTGCTCAAGAAGTAACCTGCCAAGTTTCATAACTGTACCTGTATTATTTTTCAGCATTGTATTTTTTTTGGTTAGTGAGATGCTCAAGTAGAAAATGGTTTCTTAAATGTAGAAGATGAAAAAAGTGTAGAAAGTGAGGAAAGAGGTGAGGATAACAGTAAAAGCGCAGGTGTGTCTGATGTACATGGCAATATGGATGGTCTGACAAGGAGTGCAAAGTTTGAATTTGAGAAATTCAAAATACAGTGTGACATGGAGTTACAAAATGAAAGTATAAACATGGAACAAGAGCTGAGGATGAAATAATTAAAAATAGGAGGTGAAGGTAGTGTAAGATATGCAATGAGGGTTGATGGAAGGGTGAGTTATTTACCAAAATTTGTAGAAGGAGAGGTAGAGGATTTTTTTCAGCAATTTGAAAAAATGGCAACCCTGACAAAGTGGGCAAAGGATAATTGGGCATTATTGATTCAGACTAAATTTAAATGACAAGCAAGATAATGTCTCTTTTAAGTATTGCAGAGTGTATAGATTATGAAGTGGTGAAGGAAGCTGTGTTGAAAATTGTACAGTTCGATCCTGAAGTGTATAGGAAACGGTTTAGAGATGTAAGGAAATTGTCAAGTATAAAATTTATATAATTGGCAAGAAAGTGTACTATGAAGTTTTATTTGTGGTTAAAGTCTCAGAATGCTACCTTAGTGGAGGAAGTGAAACAGATGATTTTGATGGAGCCCTCATGAATCAAGTGCATCCTAACATGAGGTATGTGATCAGGAAAGGTGACATGAAGTATGTAATGAAAGCTGGTCGCAGAGTATTTTTAGTATTTTTACATAAGATGAAGAACTCATAAGAACATTATGAAGAACATAAGAATATATTATAAAATTAAAGATTAATGAGATGGTGTTTGTTATTACAAGATTATGTGTTGGTGATAAGTCATGTGAAGGGCAGGGATAATATAATTCAATCAATTAATCATTGGGTGCATACGCCAGGGGGCGCGTCGCCTCGCCCACCCCTTGGTCGATTAAAGAATGGTCAACCTACGGGGGAAAATAAAATGAGACGACACGACGCAGTGACGTCAAGTGGGGGTAAATAGCGTCCCGCGTCCTGCTCGCCTCCTCCTTCTCCTCCTCCTTCTCACTCTTCTCCTATTCCTCCTCCTCATCCTCCACCAGCACAACCTTCATCTACTTCTCCTCCTGCTCCACCACCTCCATTACTCCTACTCCGCCACCATCAGTCCTCCACCTCCAACTACACTCCCATCTCCCCTTTCTTCTTATGTTGCTGCTACTACCACTATCTTAATAGTTATCCTTGTGTCACTATCATAATAAAATAATTTTCTCCTCCTCTTCTTTCTCCTCCTCTACCACCTCCATTACTCCTACTCTCTCCACCACCACTCCTCCACTTCCAACTAAACTTCCACCTCCACTTTCTCCTGTTGCTGCAACTAGCCGGCCATTACACCTACTCTTAATAGTTATCCTAGTACAGCGTTTCTCAACCGGGGCTCCCCGGAACCCTAGGGTTCCGCGAGAGGTCGTTAGGGGTTCCGAGAGAAACTGTGATTTTTTTTTTTTTTTTTTTACATAACAAATGACTGGCCAAGGTCACAAAAAAGTGGTAACACAGAGCCCGCTTAATTGCTAGTCTCAAAAAATAAGACATTAAGAGAATAAAGAAAGGGGGGTGGGCCAATTTAGTTCGGGAAGTGTCTTGTTACTTTTGTAGGAGGCGATATCTCCTTTAGGTTAAGCAGGTTAAAAAAACACTTGGGCTGCTTTTGTAAGTATATATTAAGGCACATGTAGGTAACACGTGTTTACAAGATGATAGGAGTGGCACGAACCTCCCGCCGCGAATCTTGAATGTCGTCTAACGCGGAGGAGGAGTTGACCCAGGCTGCGCGGGCCGTGCGCTACCCATGAACTTTGTTGGAACCTTGGCGTGAGGTGCCAAGTAGAACAATTACTTAATACTAATAAACACAGAGTAACAATAATATACTACACTTTTCTCTTGAAAAAATTTAAGTCATAGGAAGTTGGACAAATAGAAAGAGGAAGAGAGTTCCAGATTTTACCAGTGAAAGGAATGCAAGAGTAAAGATACTGATTAACTCATGCATTAGGAAGATGGACAGAGTAGGGATGAGAATGAGTAGAAAGCCTTGGGCAGTGAGGCTGCGGGAGAGGGGTAGGCATGCAGTTAGGAAGTTCAGAAAGGATGTGAGCATGCAAATAACGGTAGAAGATAGCAAGACAAGCAACATTGCGGTGGTGATTTAAAGATTGAAGACAATCAGTCAGAGGAGGGGAGTTGATAAGACGAAAAGCTTTTGACTCAACCCTGTTTAGGAAAGCTGTATGAATGGATCCCCCCCAAATATGTGAGACATACTCCATACATGGGCACATAAGACCCCTATACAGAGCAAGCAGCTGGGAGGGAGAAAACAATGGACGCAGACGCCACAGGACGCCTAACTTCTTAGAAGCTGTTTTAGCAAGAGAAGATATGTGAGATTTCCAGTAAAGATTTTTAGTAAAGAACAGTCCAAGGATGTTCATTGTAGTAGAAGGATATAGTTGAGTGTCATTGAAGAAGAGGGGATAGTTATCTGGTAGGTTTTGTCGAGTAGATAGGTGAATCAATTGGGTTTTTGAGGCATTGAACAAAACAAGGTTTGCATTGCCCCAATCAGAAATTATAGAAAGATCAGAAGTTAGGCGTTCGGTGGAATCTCGCCGTGAATAACTTAATTCCTGTTGAGTTGGACGTCTAATAAACGACGTTGAAAAATACAGGGTAGAATCATCAGCGTAGGAGTAGATAGAGCTTTCAGTTAGACTTAGAAGATCATTAATGAATAATAGAAAGAGAAACAAATTTCATTATCTACATTGGCTTCAAAAATAATATTTCCTTGACCCATATATTTGTTCATATGACATTTTGCCTTCATTTAGTAGTAGTGGTAATGCCTTTTCAACATTATCAATAAACGATTAAGTTATTGTGGTAGTTATTATCTGTTTTCGTTTTCTTTATATGTGTACTGATATTGGTTATTTCTGTGAATTTTTTTGTGTTTACAGATATGGTTGATTTTTTGTGTGTGAGAAAACCTCCGTATGAGGTCTCTTGAACAAATAGTTTGATTTCAGTTATGTATTTTTATTTGTTTTGCATTGTCAATAAATTTAAGAAAAGCGTAACTTATATTTATTGCTTAAACCAGTTATCATATAAATTTATTTTTAATTTTTATATAATAAATATATATATATATATATATATATATATATATATATATATATATATATATTATATATATATATATATAATATATATATATATATATATATATATATATATATATATAATATATATTGTTTTCCTTATGAACTTTACGTTATAAAAGAGAAAGAAAGATATTAGTAATGATTTGTAAAAATGTGTATGTAGCGGTTCCCTGAGACCGCTATTCAGAAAATAGCGGTCTCAGGGAACCGTTGACAATTAAATGCAAGGGTTTCACAAGGGTAAAATGGTTGAGAAACGCTGTCCTAGTGTCACTATCACAATCACCTAATTAATGAATGATAAATAGGAAGAAATGATGATATAAATAGGTGTATAGTAATAAGATTATGTAAGAAATTAAGACGCACGATGTGACCACCGAACCACCGATGTGTGCGAACTACCACCACCAATTCCTCCTCCTCCTCCTCCTCCTCATCCACCACAGCCTACTCCTCCTCATTCTCATATTCCTCCTCTTCAACTACAACCACCTCCATTTCCTCTTCCTTCTCAACCACCACCACCTCTATCTACTACTACTTTACCACCTCCACCACACCCTCCCCCTCCTCTACCACCTCCATATTCTCCTACTCTTCCTCAATCATTATTCAATCAATCAATCATTGGGGGCTTACGCCGGGGGGCGCGTCGCCTCGCCCACCCTACGACGCCACTCCCGGGGGTCACCACGCGCGAGTTCCCATGCAGGTTCCTTTCCCATACCAAGCAGCTCTCGACAAGAAACATCAACTTGCCCCAGCCACGAGCCTTGTGGGCGCCCCCTTGGCCTCCTCCACGCCGGATTGTCTCTTACAGATACAACCCGATGGGAAGGATCGGTTTCAGGGTAGCGTGCCACATGCCCATATAGCCGAAGTTGGCGCTGACGGACTATGCAGGTAATAGGCCTCGATTCAGTCTCACGGTGCAATCGCTGATTTGACACGTAATCATCCCAGCGATACCCCATGATTCTGCGAAGACACTTATTACCAAAGGCATTGATTCGTCTCTTCAAGTCACTATTTAGTGTCCATGTCTCACAACCATAGAGTAAGACAGGGATCACAAGCGACTTGAAGATCTGGATCTTTGTCCTCCTGCACAGGTACCGACAACGCCAAATACTCCCGCTGAGCGAGTCCATAACACCGTGGGCTATGCCAATCCGTCGTAAGATTTCTTGACGTGACCCGCCGTCATTATGGACTGCGCTACCAAGGTATGTAAAACTTTCCAAGATCTCAATGTCCTCGCCACACGCATGAACAGACTGTACTGCTTCATCTAGTAAGTCTCCAAATACCTGGACCTTGGTCTTGAGCCAGGAGACCTCAAGTCCCAAAGGCTTTGCCTCCTCGTGCAGCGCCTCGAGAGCCATCACCAGGACCTCCAGCGACTCAGCAAAGATTACTGCATCATCGGCAAAAACAAGATCAGTGATCTTGGTGTTGCCGACGGATGCTCCACAATCACTTTGATCTACAACCTTGTCCAATACCCAGTCCATTCAAGCGTTGAAAAGTGATGGGGCAAGGACGCACCCTTGCCTCACTCCTGTATTCACAGGAAAGAAGCTGGATACACCTGCCCCACACTTCACAGCACTCTCAGTCCCAGAATACAGACCAGTTATCAAACCAATAGTCCTTGCAGGAATCCCTCGAAGTCGCAGAAGATCCCAGAGTGACTCACGATACACTGAGTCAAACGCCTTTTTTGAGATCAACATAGGCTGCAAGGCCCTGTCGAAACTCACGTCGGCGTTCCACCAGGACACGAACCATTATTACTCTCATATATATATATATATATATATATATATACAGAGAGAGAGAGAGAGAGAGAGAGAGAGAGAGAGAGAGAGAGAGAGAGAGAGAGAGAGAGAGAGAGAGAGAGAGAGAGAGAGAGAGAGAGAGTCTACACTTGCTACAAGAAAAATAACTTTGTTTCCGTTGAAATTCGGAGAAAGGGAGAGACGAGCGAGTGAGAAAGAACGAGAGAGAGACATTCCCCCTAGTGACGTAGTCCCGCTCTGCGCGTAGGTTGACCATTCTTTAAACGACCAAGGCCCACCCTACGACGCCACTCCCGTGGATCACCACGTGCGAGTCCCTATGCAGGCTCCCTTCCCATACCAAGTAGCTCCCGACAGGAAGGATCAACTTGCCCCAGCCACGAGCCTTGTGGGCGCCCCCTTGGCCTCATCCATGCCGGATTGTCTCCTACAAATACAAACCGATGGGAAGGATTGGTTTCAGGGTAGCGTGCCACATGCCCATATAACCGAAGTTGGCGCTGACGGAATATGCAGGTAATTGGCTTCGATTCAGTCTCAAGGTGCAATCGCTGGTTTGACACGTAATCATTCCAGCGATACCCCATGATCTT